>PVKS010031791.1:0-23190 GCA_004027875.1 Aplodontia rufa
TTTACTGGGGACTGTGTTCAATATTCATTATGACTGCAGAGATCACAACTGAAGCTCGGGAGATTAATGATAAAATGTGATTCTAGGGATAAATCATTAGGCAAAGAGCAAATGCTTGGTGAGTTGCTTAAATGTAGACTCTGGATGGGTTGCATCACCCCGCACGAATGAGACCATTTGTAAAGACTTAGTGCTTGGTGTGCTGGTGTCTGTTAAGCCTTCAAAATGTTTATGCATGATGATATACGGGTGCTCACAGTCAGCTTGTAACAGTCAAAGCCTTGTGACCTGAAGAGGCAAGGGGGGACAATGACTAGGCTCATGGGGTAGCCTTTCCCAGGACAGCCCTTCGTAAAGCCAGAGATTGTTGCCACCCATTCGTCATTCAGAGCTGTCACAAAAATCCTACAATGGGGTTGGGGATTTAGCTCAGTGGCAGAACGCTTGCCTAGCACGTGCAAGGCCCCGAGTTCAGTCCTCAGCCCTGAAAACCAAACCAAAACAACAACAACAACAACAAAAAAAAAGCCAAAAATCCTACATTATTTTTTAAGGACATCAGTAGGAAGTAGAATGGAGACCATTGACATGAGTCAGGAAATTTGCAAACACTGTCTATCCCTAGATAACAGGAAAAATGGAGTGTTTTGATCTACTTTTTATGAATGATAAATTTAGATCTTGTATATTCTCATATATGTCTATATTCTCATATAGATCTTATATATTCTCAGATCTTGAATATTTTCATATTCTTTTTGTTCTCTTCATCAGTGAGTAATCTTGCACAGTTGTCCACCAACAGCACTTTCCTAGATACATTAGTTTTGTGGAAATCACATTTTTGTTGAAGTAGACCTGTATTTTTTCATTATTTATTATCATAATTAGAAATGTAATTAGTCTTGGAGTCATGATTTGAGAGTCATCATTTATTAAATATCTACTTTCAAATCCTTGAATTTAGATGAAAAAAGAGAAGGATGCAAAAGGAATGAAAAATTCGATCCCTGATTTTTTGATGGTTGGACAGATACACTCCCACAGAATGGGGATAACCAATTATAATGAATAAATACAGTGTGCTGAAATAAATAGGCCAATTAAATAATTTCACAGTCAGCTCTTGAAACTTTAGTAGTCTTTGTGATCCTGTTATCTCTCATTTCTCTGGTTTTTTTTGTATGTTTGCAGTTGATGGGGTTAAGGAAAGAACAGAAGCTTCAACTATAGGGCATTTTTATATATTGCTGATCAAGAATCAAGAATTTTGAAATTAAGGACTGAGAGGGATCCTTCCATGGGAGGAACTCCATGGCACCTTAATCTTTAGAGACAGTGCTGGGATAGGCTGGAACTTTTTGCTTCTAAAGCAACCAAAGCTGGAAGCCTGTGCATGAGGTTCATTTGACAAGTGCATGTTTGTTTTTTTAAACAGAGAGGGACAGTGTAAGAGAGAGAGAGAGCGAGCGAGAGAGAATCCGTTTTTATTTAGTTTTTCATGTGGCTTTCAATGCTTGGACACTTTGTTGTATATGTGGAGCTGGGGTGTGAACCCATGTACACATGCACACCAGGCAAGCGCCACAACCGCCAAGCCACTACTCCAGCCCCAGCATTCACTCTTAAACCTACCATCTCATGGATTTTCCTTTTCTGGCGAGGACTCATCCCGATTTTTACAATGGATCCCACTCCAGCTTTTGCTCGTGTAAGACTGCCTCTTGGTCAGGCACTGCATTCTTTGTAATGAAAACTGAACTGATTTCCACCTCTCATTAATTGTTGCATTTATCTCTTATGGCTTCTTTATTTAATAATATGCAAGTCTTTGTAATAAGGAAACCACTTAAATCTACTTTAGAACTACTGAGTGATTCCATTAAAATTTCACTTTCTGTTGCCTCCAGATTAGCTAGCCCTCAGGTACCTGTGGATTTCACCTGGATCCATTCCCATCCCTCCCCACTCTACCTCCAGCCATTGTGCCCTAAGGACCATTTCAAGCTTTTAGATATTGGGTCTATAGTGATATGCATCAAAAACTGGGACTTGTGCTTACATATTGAGAGAACAATACATTTGAGGTCAAAGCACAAGAGCGGAGAATATTCCAGAAGGTATGACTGTCTACAAGGTCCATTGTATCCTGCATAAAGGTACCAAAAGCATAGAAGAAAGACTACAGAAGAGGTGGGACAGCTAAGGAAGCACTTTATAAACGGATATTTTGGATAATCCAATTGACTGTAGACTCCTCTATTATGTGTTCGCATTTCTATAAAACATGAGAGTTTTAAAGATATTCCAATTTTTGAAACATTTAGGATAACTGCTATAAAAAGAAGGTATAATATTTTCATTGTTAAAAATTTCCCTTTATATAGGATATTATCTTTAACAGGAAAATGGACACTTTTCGAAGAGAAATCTTCTGGAATGTTGGCATCTCTTTGCTCACTTCGTCTGATAGTTACTGTGTGTTTCAGGTTTGGTATAGATAAATTAGTTTCTGCATCATTATGTATATTTTAAAACGCATTAAGTCCTGCGTGTCTTATTTTGGTTAGTATTTCCCTCTCTCACCTTATGTGATCCATTCAGATTGAAAGAATTTCTCACATGAAGCACCAGCCAACATTTATACTTACTATATTTTGGTTTAAAAGCGAAGACGAGAACCAGGCGCTGTAGCACACAGTTGTAATCCCAGCAGCTCAGGAGGCTGAGGCAGGAGGATTGCAAGTTCAAAGCCAGCCTCAGCAGTTTAACTCAGCCTGTGCAACTTAGCAAGATCCTGTCTCAAAGTAAAAAAAATAAAAACAGCTACAGAGCTGGGGATGTGCTCAGTGGTTAAGTGCCCCTGGGTTCAATCCTTAGTGACAACCCCCCCCCCAAAAGCAAAGAAGAACCTATATGTATGCAAAATTTGAAAAAAGGTGATGTTGTTCTGTTTTTGCTAATTACTTGTTGACTCACTGTGGCAGTTTCTGTTTGTATTGTGCTATAAATTAAGTTTAGCCCTAAAACATTTGAACTAGAAAGAACCAGTGATATCATCCAGGCCAGTTCTGGCTAATCCATTGTGATCCTTAGACCAGCATCATCAGTGTTGCTCGGGAGCTGGTTAGAAATGTACATCTGCAGGCTCCAGCACTGGCTTTCTGAATCAGTCTGTAGTTTTAGAAGTTCTCTAGGTGGTTCTGATGTTCATCTAATATTTGAGACTCATGAATCTCAGCATGTAGTCTTCAAACTTCCTCTTAATTTTAGGATTGTCTATCTAGAAAAAAGACATTTGGAAATCCAATACGTGAAAACATTTAGTGAATCTGGTTAATTAGTAAGTATTTGGAGGTCTGGCTGACACTCTTTTGGATGAATCTGGGTGGAGTTTCTTACAATCCCTCTGGCTCAAATGACCTCAGTCTACAAATATATAATCCAGGTCCAGTCCCTTTTTTGGGAAACTGCAGCTAGGCTCTGAGAAAGAAAGAGATTTGCTTAAGTTTACTGAGATGATATTATGAGATTCGAATTGGGAAACTCACTCAGAGACCAAGGTTCTTTATAGGTCAGATAAATTAATGCATGATGATTAATGCTATAAAATAAGTTGCCCATGATTTTACTTAAATAATATATTTGAAATAATTTTGGAAAGCTAGTTTTAAAATGTCAAGAATAAAGACCCCCATAAAACAAGATACTCCTAGGTACTGATTTTTTTGTAAATCTCATAATGGAAGCTTATCATTTTAAAATCTATTGTGTTAGCTAAGAAAAAAAATGGATAGACTACCTCTCCCCAGTTAATTGAATTCTTTGAGTTTATATTTTTATTCATACTACACCAAAATAGGTTATAAAAGTACCCCAAGCACCTTATTTGGCTCAGATGTGGTCTGGAGTTCTTATTTTATGGAATGAATGTATCCTATGGTAGGAAAGCTCATTAAATGTGGTGTGTGATTCCAGGTCACAAATTAAGATTAAGAAAGTGCTGGTTTGTGCTTCCTGGCAGCTTGGCATGCTAAAATACAGCATATGGCTAAAGTGTAATAATGCCTATTCAGTTCTGGAGAAATTAACTGTCTGACATCTGTTTTGAACCCCTAGTGTGTGCTAGAATTATGTTTTCTCAAGGCATTACAGCTGAGGGCATAATAAATCCTTGATGAGAATTTCATGGTCCTAAAATGCTGGAATATGACTCACTTTATAAACCCTTTACTTTTGCTTTTTGGAAAAAAAATGCAGCTGTTGGATATTCATAGAGTATATTGTAAGCCATGGAAAGTACCACTTGACTGATTTATTTGAGATCCAAATTCCAGAAGGCAAACCTAGTGAGTCTATTTGACTTGCAGCACATCTCCAGTTTGTTAACTTATCACTAAATTCTCTGTGTTAATCAGCTTTTTGTTACTGTAACAAATTACCTGAGATAATAAACATTTATAAGTTTGGAGGTTCTAGTCCGTAGTCATTTACCCCTGTTGTTTTGGGTCTGTGACTAGGCAGCATGTCATGGTAGAGAGCAGAAGGAAGACCAAAGCTGTTCACCTCAGGACCAGGAAATGAAGAAGAGGCAGAGGAGGGTTTTGTGTCCCCCCTTTCCACTTTGAGGGCTCATATCCCAATGACCCAAAGACCTCCCACTTAAAGGCTCCAACACATCCCAGTAGCTCCAATCTGGGGAGTTAAAATCTTTATCACTTAGACATTTGGTTGCACTTAAGATTCAAATTATAGCAACTCTTAATAGAAAACCTATTACTTTAACTTCAGATAATATCCTCTATCTGTTTAGCTCTTTCCCTATTCCACCACCATGATTCTTCCCAGTGTATGGTGACCAAGCATTCTTCCCCTGTGTCTCCCTTTCTCTCCACACCACCTCAGATTCACTGACAAACATCCAACTTGCTTGATGACTTACTTGGGTATTACAGACTTGAGGAGTGGCAGCCACAGGCCTGCCCAGGGCTACTTAAGTTTCCATTCCCTGTTCTCTTAAATCATCTTCAAGGATGCAGAAAAAAAGTGGATTAAATGATGGCCTCATCAGGCAAAATTCCACTTCTATGAGAGAATGATCATACCTAGAGGGACTGATATAAATGTAGAGAGAAGTGATTCGGGCAGTGGTTCCCAGGCTATTTGGATTCACAGCATCCTTCATGATCCCTTTGCAAATCCCTAGGCCACAGGAAAAATCAAAACATATCAGACTCTTAAGTAGGTAAGGTCAAATAATTTAAGAAGTACTTATGACCTAACAACTTAGCAGGTATTTGACACAATAATGCATATGTATGGGAAGAAATAATCTTTCTTTCCTCCATCCTTCAATAATCATTATCATTTTCTAGTAGTTCCTTGCAGAGGACCCGTTGATTATGACACAGCTTCTCTATCTTGGAGTGACAGTGAATGCTACCTCCCTCATGTCCTAGTCCACAAGTATTTCCACAACATATTTGCTCTCATCCCAACCACAAGAACTCAGTTTCACAACGATATCACCATGACAAGAAATGTAGTATTATCTAATGTTGAAACTGTGAGCAATTTCCAGGTGGTATTTTGCTCTATTGCTTGAGAGGTATAGGTGCATCTCCATGAACTATTTAAAATGTCCTTCTCAGCACCCCAGGTCACCTATACACACAGTTTGGGAACCCTTACTCAGATGGCATGCAATTTTCTCATGTAAAATATTTTCACCCCGAACAACTGAGGTTTTGCTGATCACTCTGTTAGATGGAGTAGGGGTAACAATAATGTCCCACTTGGTAGTTAATATAATAGTTTCACATTAATATATCATAACTATCTCATGAGATGGTCAGTTCTCACTTCCTTTCTTCCATTAATGAAAACACACGGACTCGTAGGATGTCTCTCTTCCTTGAGTGGTTAGCATGGGGCAGAGTAAAAGGTCATGCTTATTTAACTCTGACTCCTACTTTGTTTTTTTCATAACATGTTTGATCTCTGATTCTATTGAGTTAAAAAAATGGAATGAGAAATGACCTTTGTGTTGCAAATGAGAATTTTGGACCGTCTTGTCCCCCTTGGCTCCAAGTGGCAGTTGTACAGACTTGGAGATAAAATACACAACTTAAGACCCCTGCGTGTGGAAATTGCTTAGGTTGACTAGAGGCTCAGTGATAAACAATAGTACAGTTTCCAAGAACTTCATTTTGGGCTACATTAAGGTCAGTCCACTATACGGCTCTCAGCTCCTAGAAGGTCATACTTAGAGGCTATCTTTAGTTTCTGAATCATGCTATTAATTGAACGTCAAAGAATTGTAGATATTTAGCTAACAGAAACTAAGCTTTAATGGGAAGGATGTGATAGGTAGCTTTATATCCTTTCAGATATATGAAACACCAGTTGCTCTGGTTTGGTTCACAGGACAGAATTAGTACTTTTAAGTATGCTCAACAACAAAAAAGTAATAATAATAATTTTTAGTGATTGAATCTACTCTAGGAAACAGGGAATCCCCATCACTGCAAATTCTTATGAAAATTAAAAAAGGGTTATTGGACTGTGTGGCATGGTTTATAAAGCCCTCTCAACTCTAAGATTCTGTTTTCTACCTTATTTTGAAATCTTTCTACAGCAAAGACTACATGCTACAGGCAGATGCATTTCTTCCCAGACTGGTTAAGTTAAATGTAAGGTAGCATTGAAGTTTTCTGTCGAGAATGGGTATCTTGTGGAGAGAGGCCATCTGAGAGGTGACGGTTCTGCTGGGCAAGTCTTTGAGCGTCCACTCTAGTTTAGTCCATACGTGAGCGCAGCAGCAGATCTCTGGGAACCTGGAAGTCTTTTACTTTGTGTTTGCCGTGTGTGTGTGTGTGTGTGTGTGTGTGTGTGTGTGTGTGTGTGTGTGTGTTTATGCACATGTCGGTGATTCAGGAGTTCACTTGTAAGTTTCCCAACTCAGACATCAATTTTTCAATTCAAAATTTCAAATAAATCAGCCCTGCAATACTATAGTTTTTTCTCACTGTTGGTTTGTCGGGTCTTATACGCTGATTAAATGCTTCCTTATAATTGATATTGCTGTGCTTTAGACCCATAGATTTCTTTTTTTTCTTTTTTCTTTTTTTATTCAGAAATTTATTTGTTGAACAATCAAACAAGCTTCTAATGAAATTATATAATATAAATTCTGAAAATTAGATTTACCCCCAAGAGCCCCCCCCCCAGTTACCAACTCTGATCCCCCCTCTCCTTCCCAATATATCTCTACAAATGCCTTAGGTTGTATGACATTACACCTTATCCGGATTTAAAAACAATGTAATAGACCTACTTTCCCAATGGTCAGGGTCTAGCTCCAGCCTCCAGAGCTGAGTGGAAACATTCGACCTTTGGTTCTCTGGGTTAAGCTGATTTCACTCAGCATAATTTCTTCCATAGCCATTCATTTACCTTTGAAGGCTGAAATATCATTGTTTCTAATTGCTGAGTAAAATTCCATGGTATATATACACCACAGTTTTTGGATCCATTCATCCAGTGAGGGACATCGGGGTTGGTTCCATAGTCTAGCAATACTAAATTGAGCTGCTATGAACATCTATTTCACTGTGTCACTGTAGTGTGCTGACTCCAAATCCCCTGGAAAAATACGCAGGAGTGGAAAAGGAGTGGAATAGCAGGGTCATATGGTGGACTCATCCCTAGTTTTTTGAGGATTCTCCACACTGTTTTTCAGAGGGGCTGTACCAGTCTGCAGCTCCACCAACAGTGTGTTAGTGTGCCTATCTCTCCACATCCCCTCCAGCATCTATTATTGTTTATATTCTTTATTTTTGCCAATCTGATTGGCATGAGGTATTTTAATGTAGTTTTCATTTGCATTTCTCTGATTACTAGTGATTTAGTGCACTCTCTCATGTATTCATTGGCTTGATCAATGTCCTCTTTTGAGAAGTTTCTATTTAGCTCTTTGGCCCATTTATTGATTGGGTTGTTTGTGTTTTTGTAGTTGAGATTTTTGAGGATTTTTTAGATTCTGGATATGAGACCCCTAGGTCTTCTCAGATGACCTGGAGAATCATGAAAGCTGGGAATGACCCCTCTTGGGCAGGGGCTGCTTTTATCTTCCCCTTTTGGGCTGGGCTTCTGCAGAGTTCAGCTATCCTAGGCTTTCTACCCCAGAGATTCCTGATCCTCAATCCTACCCTGGCCGTGTTTCAAAAACATACCCATCTCTAGGTAGAGATGAACAAGTATTTCTTCTGTCCTCTTAGTGTGGCCCTTTTCTTGACCTTTCTTTTGCTCTGCCAACTTTATTTTCCTTCTGTAAAAGCATATTTTACAGAGAATTCCCTTGCCAGCCCTGGGTTATATATGACATGCAGCAAAGAACACCCGAGGTCTCTGCTAGTGTTCTGATTTATTGGGAAGACATTTCTGAAGACTGCTGTGACTAGTTCAACTGCCTTCATTGTTCAGCAGGGCACATGTGACGAGTTTGCTCTTTTGTAGTTTTAGCTGAGCAGGGAGATTGCACATAGTTGCGTTTTAAGTTAGCTTTGGGTTGTGCATTTCATCTGTGAAGTTGGCAAACACTTGAAAGCCACGAGCTACTGTTTTCTGCAAGCTTCTTTGAACACACGCATAAGACACATGCATTGGATTTGGACATTGGCCAATAGCTGCCCTCTCAGTGCTGCTGAATGTAGATCACAGCTGTTTCCTCTCGAAAGACACATGTCGTCATCATTTCTTTTTCTTCTCTCACAGAGTGTCTCCTCTGCAGAAGTCTGAGATAGTGGACGTGGTGAAGAAGCGGGTGAAGGCCATCACCCTGGCAATTGGGGACGGTGCCAATGATGTCGGGATGATCCAGACAGCCCATGTGGGAGTGGGGATCAGTGGCAACGAGGGCATGCAGGCCACCAACAACTCGGATTACGCTATTGCACAGGTCAGCCATGTAGGTGACCAGCTGTCCTGTCCTGTTACAGTGAAGGCATCTGGGCCAGAGGACCTGCCTCCAGTCCCAACAACTCTGCCACTCCTCCTGAGGTCATCGTCTAGGTGAAATTGCTGATGTATTCAGATTTCTCCATTGTTTTAATACTATGCCCTTTGGAGGCCCTGTTTCCTTTGTCAGCTGTGGGGCTGGCCTCGCTGCCTTGCCATCCAGGTGACATGTCACTTCTGACAAATAGACCCCTGACCCTGTGAGTAATCACCTCTCCCCTCCATCCACTCTGCTTCTGCTGCCTGGGTTTTCTTGTATGTGTTCTCCGCTGGAGAGCAGCTGCGGTCCTGACACCATGCTCTCCTTTCTCAGAAGGTGCTAGCATCACCGGTCAGGTGTCTAAGGTCAGGGAAAAGCAGTGATTCATAGCTGCTCCGCTCTCTGCAGTCTTGGCAGGGTCGCTGCTCAGGATCACTGCTGTGAGTTGAATTGCTGAGAGCAGGAGCTGGGTTGGGCCCTCATGACCCATGGTCAGTAGCAAATGACCTCCTACAGTCTGGCCAAGTTCATTCCATTCCTCTCTGAACTGAATGTTGCAGGCAGAGGCTCCTGAGGTGCTTTGTGGTTACTGCACAGGTGGCTAGAGATTGAAAGAAATGTCTCTTCCTTAATGACGTTGAAAGGTGAAGGAAAAGCGCCAGCCTCCTGACCCCTAGGGCACATATTTAGATCACCTGGTCTACTGGATCATCCAGAAAACCTCAGCATCCCAGGAACATAGAGTTCCTCCTGTCTCAAGATTGCAAAATATTTTTACCATTGGCTCATTCACTGGTTAGCACGTGATCCTTCTTGTTCCTGTGGTTAGACTTTTGAACAATGTGTTAACCTTGATCACATGAACATGAGGAACAGTGGCTTCAAGCTGAAATCAGTGAACATGAGGAACAGTGGCTTCAAGCTGAAATCAGAGGCTGCCTCTAAAACATGAACAAACTTCCCGCAGCCCCAGGGCTTGTGGGCTGGTCGTCTGCAGCTTTGGAGCTCCCCTTCCCTGAAGAAGGGCTTTGCTTTAGATCACTGCTCAGGTCCCCTCCCAGCTCCAGGTTCTGCAAACACAGGGAGCAATTTCACAATCTACGTGGCTCTGAAAAGAGCATGAAATCAATCTTGCTCCTTTGCTGATTCCAAATCAGTCCTCAAGATGATGCCTGGAGTAGGTAGGAGAAGAAATTCTGGCTTTACAGGTAGAAAAACTGAGGTTCCTTTGCATTGAGTGACATGTCTCAGGTCTGAGTGCCCATCCAAGGTCAGAGAACTGCAGACCCTGTGTGAAGTTGGGGGCCGCCCTGCACACCTGCCCCTTTACTTTCTGAGTCAACTGCTCAGAGGCCTGGGGGACTCATACTTCCTGTGTGCTGTCAGCAACTGTGGATGTTATAGATCCCAGTATTATTAAATACTTGAGTTATAACATCATATGGCTGAAAGGGATCATAAGAGTTTCCTAGGAGTTCCAGGCAAATATTTGTCTGTCTTTTTCTTTAAAATGTCTAGGGAAGGGGCATTCTATAACCTGCTGTATTGAAACTGCATACTAATAGGATGTGGACTCTGAAGCAATGGCCTTCATCAGATTGAAAGCGTCAAAGAAGGGTGGAGCAGGGAGCAGGCATTTATAACTCCACTTGGGGTTTTTCTTGCCCTCTGCCAAAGGAACTGATGGAGGCCACATGAGTCTGTGGGCCTTTGTTTCTCCTCTCCATGGTCCTTTCATGATTAGGCAGGGATGCTGTTATTTCAGGGCCAATTTCATGCTGAACTCTGCTTCATCTCCACCCGACATGATGCACTGTGTACCTTAATTACTATACCAGAAATACCATGATTGGATGAATTGCTTTGTCCTTACAGAATGAATGAATATCTCTGATTAAAGTTAATACCGTTTGCTCTATCTGTTCACTTTAATGTGGGTGAACACTTTTTTTTAATTGGGTTTTAGAGAAAGTACCCTGTAAGGTGATGTAAAGAAAAAAAAGATATTTAGCTTATCTTACCCTTGGAAAAGTTGGGGAACAGACACAGTTCTGGGTCCATTTTTTTCCCACCTCTCTCTGCTTTTAGGCACAGGGGCACTCCAGGACAGACACCCATCCATCCTCTGTCTTTTTGGCTGGCTCTGGGCAGCCCAGAGTGCCATGGGTGTAAAACTGCACCTGGAGCTCTCAGCTTCCTGTTCTCCTCCATAGAGAATCATTCCTACCCCCTACCTTCTTAATGTCTTTTGAATGACTTCATGAAGACAGCATTTTGATTTAGGATATCATTTCTTTTCTCCCCTGAAAATAAATCATTGTAACGCTCAGGTTGAAGCCTTCAAGATGACTCCAGCAGATGTTGTCTGTGCCCATTGAAATTTAACACCAGGGGGTCCAGGTCAAATGCGAACTTCCTTTTTATTTGTTTAGCTAGTTATTTTACGATTCCTTATTCCCTTTTGGAATCCTTAATGAGCCTTTATGAGAAATTTTATTTTTCCATATGCACCTACTTCTGCATTTTGAAGTCATCCTTTAGATTTTGATGAGCATGGCCAGGAAGAACTCTTTGAAATGTGACTTTACCTACAACGTAGTCTCCTTCTTTAGGCCTAATGGAAATTATTATGTAGTTTCCTCTTGAAATGTTTTAAAAACATTTTCAGTCAGGGTCTTTCTATAAAGTTCAATTCAGCTTTGAAAGTCATCTGAAATTTCTAATGTTCTAGGATGTTCTCGGCACAGCCTGATTGTCTCCTAGTAGCTTTGTAGGGTTAAAGTCCTGGTGTTGCCCAGGGTCAGCAACAGGGGCCTTCTGACACTATGACTTAGAATGGAGGAATTAAGATTTCTCATTTAGAGCAACTGAATTAGTCTGTTGCTTTTACAGAACACTTACTAAAGAACAGAGGTTTATTTAGTTCACAGTTTTGGAGGTCTAGGAGCATGCTGTCTCTATCTGCTATTTTCTGACATTTTTTCCCTCCATGACAAGCTCTTCTGAACTTTGGTATTTTCCTTTTGCAGTTTTCCTACTTGGAGAAGCTTCTGCTGGTGCATGGAGCCTGGAGCTATAACCGGGTAACCAAGTGCATATTATACTGCTTCTACAAGAATGTGGTCCTCTACATCATTGAGGTAAGGAGAGGGGATTTTTCTTTTTCCTCGAGGAGGAAATTATGTAAAGTCATTTCAAGAAAGGGTTTTGTTAAGACGATGTCAAAGGAAAGAGGCTGTTGGGATCTATTAAAACCCAGGTGGCAAATAGCCTCCCTGCATGCTGGCTGTGCCATCTGGGTCTAGATCCTCCTATTGAAGAACCAAAACCTGGAAACGGTGGCTCTCCTTCCCTGCCCAGCCATGTCTTCCTCCTGCATTCTCCTCCGCCTCCTGATTCCTGTGTGTCCCCTCCTCTGCCTCTGCGTTCATGTCCTTGGCTGGAGTAGGATGTTACTGTCCTTCAAACCCTCCTCTTCTGGGCTGGTCTGAGCAACAGTAGTCAGTGTTCCAGAAGTTCTCACTTCTCTTGGTGTGTACCTATTCATTCCCAATTGTTTTCCCCCCACACTAACATGGACAGGGCTTGATTTCTTACAGTATTCCCCATGGAATCTGTGAGGTTCGAGAGCCTCCATTCACTGCTTCTGGGATATTTAGATGCTGACACTTCTGTAAGGAGGGTGTGGGAGTTAAAAGTGCAGTTGATAGGAAACCAACAAGATAATTTCAAATATCATATGAGTTTGTGTTCTTTTTTTTAATTTTCCAAGAAGCTGAATCAGTTACAAGCAAAACGAATGTGCTTGCTAGAGGGCCAGGCCCAAGAAAAAGTGAAAAAAAAATGCACTTTGTTTACTATTGGTGGTACTGGTCACCTCATTCTTCCTCTTTAAGACTAGCTCTGCTAGAAAGGCATAAGTTTTGAAGCCATCATGATTAATGGGAAAGAGGAAGCACACAGTTGCTCTATGGAGGTATAGGAAAGCAATGTCAATTATTCATGGTTTTTGATATCTCATTCTACCATAATCTGATTTCTCAACAATTGACACCAATAATAACCAGGCCAGAGATCAACTTTTTCTGATGCAGTCTATTAAAATTTTCAGTTGAGATGATTTAAAAAGTGGCTTGTTGATATAACTGTGATTAACTGCTGTCTTGCCTAATGAATCATCCAAGTCAAACATACAGGTAGAATTAACTACTAAAGAGGAATTTTCCTGAGTAGTATACACCATTCACTGCACAAGGCTACCCAGCCAAAGGTGTAAATGGGGTAAAAATGGAGCCTGTGCTTCCCCATCCCTCATGCTACCTGAAGCTTACCTGGAAACAATCGTGTATTTTTCCAGTTTGCACAAAGGGCAACTCTTTTCCCAGTTGTATACCCACAGTGCAGCTATATGTACAAAGAGGATGCCTACCTATCTCACACAAAATCTCCTTGGTCTGGGGAGCAGTTCTGAACCATTAAGAATGTTCTGGCCACTCAAACAAGGTCTGGTTAAAGTCTTGAAACCCAACCTTTCTTCCTTACTTGAATCTTTTATGTCAGAAGTTTTGTCTGCTTGTATCCAACAGATAAGGATTATTTCTCTAGAAAGAAAATATAAGCAGGACCTTGAGAAACTTGGGAATGTAATTGCCATTTTATTCATAATAGTGAGGCTAAAAACCAATAATTTAAAAAATCATCCACAATTTGTTCATTCTGTGCTGTAATATTCAACTCTCTCTGCTCCGGGTGAGGACATGAGATGTTAGTATAATGGATTTTGTAGTCTCTACCATCCTCCTGCTTTCATTTATACAATTCTCTTTTGACACTTAAAAGATGCTTGGCCCCCTCCTCCTGCCACAATTTTTGCATTCATGATAGGAGTCACTCTTAAATGTCACTTGGGTCATAGATAATGCTGTAACAGGGTACTGGAACCCTTTTTCTATATGTTATCCTAAGTTTCCCAGCATTTTGTGTTCCCTTAACTGCTGGCTGCACAAGGTTTCTTAATAATCTGGTTTTCTTCACCAGCAGTAGATTACAGATAGTCTGGACTTGTTACGGAGACATTCTGCATGTGGCCCCCAATCTTTTCGCTTTCCAGAGCATCCCTAGAGGGCCCTTGTTAGTCATTTACACCTACTATCTTGCTTTTTTATTTTTTTTTTAACTTCAAGTGGTCTGAGGCTGAGAAAAGTTCAATTTTAGTCTGTCTAAAAAGTTCCATTTGGAAAGAGAACCTGCAAGAGCCATGTGAGTGTTGCAGATTAATTTTTCAATTGTAGCCAAGCAACAGTTGTTAAATAGTCTTCGGTAAATGGCCTTTTCAGACATTCTTTATAAAGTTAAAAAAAAAAAAACAGGAAAGTCTCAACCACTCTGCCCAATTTTCTATTCAGTACTTTTAGTAGATATTAATTTGGAAACCAAGAAAATAAAGCCCTTGTCTGAGACCATATGGTTAGAGCATAGACCCAGACAATGCTTACTATGGCCAAGGTCTTTCCCTGGCCCCAGCATGCAATTCAAATATAATTTCAAAAATAGGAAAGTATTACTTGCATGCTATTTTAGTGTGTTTCAAATTGCAAGATCAAAGATTGCTATAGGTCACTTTGCTCACTCGCAAAAAATACTAAAAGTGAACTCATAATTAATTACTTAAGTGAGAATAAATTAAATATGTTCTTTAGTTCTTTTAAATGGTTTTCTTATGACTCAAGGAGAAGCTGTTGGCAATAGCCAATATGTTCTCCTCTCAAATATCATCTGATATCTGTAACTACCCGTCATTTAAAACCGCAGTCCAAAAGCAATTTGGCAAATTTAAACACACACACACACACACACACACACACACACACACACTTGCTTTATGGTGGTCTTAGATATTATTATGAGAATCATTGTATGATTTAAACGACCAATAAAAACTAGGGGGCAGAACTGTAAGCCTGTGATGTAATGCAATCTACTTACTTGTTTGGTAACCTATAAAAATGGATTTTCTATAGCAGAAGCACGTAGATGTGTTCTCATTGTTGTATGGAATACAAACCAAAAATTTCTTCTCCTTCCTTCCGTTCTCCTGCCTATTATCTGTCCTGATCTTTTTTCTCTGTAGTTACTGAGACATTTACCAAATATGCATACAAAAATACATAGATGTTTTAAAATAAATGTCACTGTGCTGCGTAATATGTTCTGCAATTCCTGTTTCACTTCAAACTGAATTTTGGAGGGGCTGGAGCGGTGGCTCCGTGGTTATGTTTTGCTTGCCCGGCGTGTGCAAGTACACGGGTTCAAACCCCAGGACCCACATACACAACTAAGTGTCAGAGCAAAGAAAGCCATGTGAAAAACTCAATAAAAATTGATTCTCTCTCTCAGGCTCTCTCTCACTTTCCTTCCCTCTTTAAAAAAAAAAGTAAATTTGGAGACAATTCCTTTATTACTACACATAGATCCAGCACACGTCATTTCATTGTGTGACTTTCTGCAATCTCTTTAACCACTTCCTGCACTGAAAAACATTCCTGACATCTCCAGTTTCACCCACAAGAAGCCTTGTAAAATAGCAGTATTTCCTCTACTCAGGCTATGTATATTCTACCAAACTGATGCTGATGCAATTAGACCATTTTTTACCATAGTGCCTTGAAAGTAACACATGCTCAATTGATGTATTTCTGTCTGTACCACGGATTCTTTGTTGCTGACAGATTGTATTGAGTAGTTAATGTGACATAAAATTTATTCAGGTCAAAATAATCATTGGTTCAAGTGATTTCAAAAGTAGAAACAAAACGATGGGATCTGTGGTTTTATGATGGTCCTGTTAATAGGTAGCACTAAAAATAAACACAGCCTTTGCCTTTAATCCCCTCTGCTGCTGCCTTAAGTTAGTACTCTTTACCTGGCAATTGCAAACCACTATTTGCTTTCTCTCAAGCATGTGATAAGATTTCTGAAATGCACCTCTGATCAGTTCAAGTGGCTAGCACAGTGTCTGGAACAGAGGTGCTCAAAATTTTAGTAGTAAATGAGAAAATAGATGTGCTACTCTTCCAACCCACCAGATGTCTCCAAGACTTCTGATGAAATCCCCACCTCTCTCTCATCACCTACCCCTCTGTGGTCTGGGTCCCAGTTGTCAGCATATTCATCTCCCACAGTGTTCTCCTTCCTTCATTTGTAATCAGTCTATTGAAGTGTAATGAACTGCAGCAAAATACACTATTTTAGGTGTATTGTTCTCTGAATTAAAACCAGATTTTTATCATTAAAACCAAGCTGCAATTTTCTGTCTGCTGATCATAGATGATCACAAGAGTGTCACGTAGAACTCTGGAGATGGATGGGGTGATGGTTGTACAATGGCATGAATGCACTGGAACTATGGTATAAGTGTGAATCATTAGAACTTGACACTTAACAGTGAGCATTTCCCCAGAAGAGCTAGAATCAGCGGGAATCAGCATATTACAGAGACATAGCCACATCAATGTTTATAGCAGCTCAGTTTACAATAGCTAAATTATGGAGTCAACCCAGATGCCCTTCACTGGATGAATTGACCCCAAAACTGTGATGTGATATATATATATATATATATATATATATATATATATATATATATATATATATATAGAGAGAGAGAGAGAGAGAGAGAGAGAGAGAGAAAGTTTTACTCAGCTATTAGAAAGGATGATAATCATAGCTTTTACAGGTAAATGGATGTAACTGGAAAAATTATGCTGAGTGAAATAAGCTAAACACAGAGATTTAGGTATCAAATGTTTTCTCTCATATGTGGAAGCTAGAGTAAAACCTAAGATAGGATGAAAGCTAGTCAAATTTAATTAATAGACCCACCAAATTTGAAGTAACACATGACATATAATGTGGGGGAACTATAGCTATGAAACGGGGTGAAGAGAGTGAGGGAAGAGAGAGGGAGGGAGGACAGGGTGATCAAAGCTGTAGGGTACACTTGACTCCATGATAAGCCAAATAATACTCAGGCAGGCATATAAATCTAGAAATTTCAAAAATTAATATATATATATATATGTATATGGTCATTTATATCTATAACATAGGGGAATTACAGAGGAGACAAATGATCAGAGTCGGGGGAGCAGGGGAGATCCTGCACAAGGATCTGGTTTAAGTTACTCTGTCATTACACATGCATGTATGAATGTGTGGCAATGAATCCCTTCAATATGCAAGACTGTGTTGAACTAATAAAAATAAATGAATAAAGTGAGAAAAAAGCTAAAAAAGAAGTGGTTCAGATGATAGACATCATGTTATATATATTGTAGCACAATAAAAAATGCTAAAAGGAAGAAGGGAAGGAAGAAAGGAAGGAAAAAAATGTCACAAATACTTGACTGCCTCGATCACCTTGAGGGAGACAAAATGTCAATGCAGAACTTATGCTTTGGGGAGCTTATTAAAGTGTTGAAAAACAAATTTTTTTAATGTAGCTTTGTTTTGTATTAAACCAAGTAAATACTAAGTCTCATAGTGGTGATCAGATAGGCCATGTCCCTCAGGAGGTAGAATCTCACTGGGGACTAGAAGCCCTAGAGATTCTGAGCTTTGCAGGGCAGAAGAGGGTGCTCAAGCAGCCAGATATGCACCTTCCCTGTGTGTCTGCACTGGGAGGCAGGGATGGGAATAAAATGAGCAAAGTCAAGAGATAAAGTTGGATAGGATGCATGAGAGGCCAAGGAACCTGATCTGAGTCACTCAAGAAGAGTCTTCCTGCCATTAGAAGCTGGGATTCCCCTTCCCATTTTAGAATTGGCAAGTTACAGGGTAAAAGTGACTTCGGGAAATTCATCTGTTAGTATGTAGGGTAGGGGATAAGAAGAAAACTTAAATGTAGTTGTAATTTTAAGACTGGGACATAAATTATGACCATCATGTAACTACTATCTCCTCATATAATTTGTAAGCAGAAGAAAAGGACTGATTTTTTAAAAAATACTTTGATTTTGAAAATGGGAGGATTTTGCCTTAAATGCAAAATTGGTGGATGAAGAGGTTAAGAAAGGATTCCTATAAATTTTTGAAGTCCTGATGTGTCCTATCTGTGGTATCTCTGGAGAGGGGATTAACAGTGAATTCTTTAAAACTCCTACACTACTTAGTATACTAGGAGTTGATTATTCAGAGTTTTTGAACTGAGTACAGCTTGGAAATACAGCATTATCAGCATTTTAAGCATTTTCTAGGTTTGTATTTGTCCATGGAATTCCTTAATCCTGGTGAAAAGTTATTTGGAATAGATCAAAAAATTTTTAGAAATAGTAAAATTTAAATAGAAAATTCATAAGAACATTACTTGAATAATAATACTGCTTAAATAATATATATTGGAAAAATTATGATATGGAGCTCTTATAAAATTTGGTCTAACATAAAAGGGTCTGCCAAATTATCTTTGAAATAGAGATGAGACTTTAAAGTTATCATGGTGATTAGTGACCATAATGATCATTACAGAGATTAGTTGGTGGTTCCTAATATAGAGATAACAAGAATTCTGGATATTGATGCAAAAAACATAGGATTTATATACTACTTGGAGTATCTGCTTATTTTTGGCAACCTATCTAAGAAATTTTAGTGTTTTCTTGGGACTATTAAACTGGTATGGAATAAAGGGCATGAAATAGGATGCATATTTATCATGGAGGTCTGGAAATCCTATTACTGAATGAGAAATAGTGAGTCTGGGACCTTAGCAATTTGGGGACCCAATGAAACCTAGTTAACAGAATTTAACTGATACCCAATTAAAGTCTGTCAATATCTGACAAACCTAAAACAGGCAAAAAACCCCATATCTTATTTATAATAATTATAAGAAATGAGAAAAGCCTTACCAACTTTTTAATTTCTGTGTCTTCAAATTTCAAAAATTATATTATGATTAATGTATAAATTGCCATTCCAATCTAAAAAATTCTCCGTAGATAAGTACATTATATTTTCTTTTTTAAAAAAATTATACATATTCCCTTTAACTGTTTCATAACTGTTAAAGTCGCTGGCTTTAGAGTGGATTTACTTTAAATGTAAGAATTCATAGAGAATAGATTTAAAAAAAAAAAAACCATGGTCATGGGGCTGGAATGGTGGCTCAGTGGTGGAGCACTTGCCTGGCATGCGCGAGGATCCGGGTTCAAACCCTAGTGCCACGTACACAACTAAGTGTCAGAAAAACAAAACCCAAATGAAAATCTAAATAAAAATGTCTCTCTCTCTCTCTTTCCCTCTTTAAAAAAAAAAGTTCAAAAATTCATCTAGTGACTTTTACCCAGTGACTTTTAAATATATGTGTTTCATTCTTCACTTGATCTTAGCCGAAAGGCCAAGAAATGATGTTTCATTCTTGCACAAGAAATCTCATTATGGTAGAAGACAAGATTCCTGATGGCATCTTTCCTCTTATATTCTATGCATCTGCCTTGGCAGAGGTGGCTTATGTTTCTTGAAAGTATTTGAGAGCCTGGATTGGCAGCCCTGAGCTTAACATTTATGTTTACATGTTAATGGGTAAAAGGCAAATTGAAAAGTGCAGTCAATATACGGGCCTTTCTGTAAATGCTGTGGCTTCATTAATGTGCAAACCGTCCGTCTTCTATTAACAGCATTGATGGGTGTTGACCACCTACTCCATTGCAGGTGGAGTGCTGTAACCAGGGGTGAGCCTAAGGGCCCTCCGATGGTAGTGTGTACAGGGAACTGTGTGTGCACAGGCCTGGCACCAACCACACCCCAAGAGCATCCTGGCTTTCAAAGCCCGTGTTTACCTCAGCGGTTCCCATTTTGTGCTGATAGTTGTTGAGCAGTAATTAGAATTTTAAAATACCAGTGGGAAAAGTATTTAGAGAGATTTTTCCTTAGGCAATTGGAAAATGAACTTGAAATAGAAATAGTCTGAATTCTAGTTTCTTGGCCTCATTTTCAAGTCAGACCCTTTTGTGTCATGGGGATGAGTTGAATGAGATCTCTGCTCTTGGAGCAGAGTGGGGCATGCAGGTATCTCAAGTCCCATGGTTATAGTACTACATGGTGGAGCTGGCTTGGCAGAAGACGGCTTTCAAAGAGAACTCTTGAAACGGGTGCCTTCCAGTGGTGGTGGTTTGGGGCCTCAGGGTCCCACGATGAAAAGAGTTAAGACTTGAAGGATGAGTAGGAACCAATCAGGTGAAAAGGGCAGGAGCAGGGGGTCAGGTCAGTGTGGCGAAGAGAGGCCAGCACCTGTCTTTCCCATTCCACACTGTTTATTCCAGTTGTGTGATAAATGTCTGAAGTTAGCAAGCCCTTAGTAAATAACAGGGAAGGGGTTTTAGGTTTCAGCCAGAAGATGGCTGCAGAATTAGTTAGACATGAGCTTAAGAATGTTCTCTCAGAGGCCAATTGGTTGCTGTTAGTGGAAAGAGCTGGGAGTTTATTGGCAAAGGTGGAGAGGGGTAGGGGGCTGGGAGGAGGGAGATACAAAGCCGGATAAATACTAGCAGTCTGGAGGGATTCCCCTGCAAGACTCACAATCACTTTGAAGTTTATAAAAATAGATTCTTACAGCCTTTTACATGTGACAATGTATGCTTTTTTTAAAATTGATGTTTTTGCAGCTGCCTTAACTAAAAATATCATTATAAAAACCTAACATTTTTTTAAAAGAACATGTATTTAGGCATTGATTCATGTGTGTGTGTGTGCGTGCACGTGTATGAATATTGAGCCTTTGGAACTCCATAAAATGTTTAAATGTCCTTGGAATAAAAGAAGTGTTACATTTTGAAACAAAGCCAATGTTAAGGACCTGTGGTACCACATGAATTTTGAGAGGTTGGTTATGTGCTGGAACTATGCTTTATAAATGAGATGCTACTCTCTCCCTCCCTACCTGGTTACTGCAATGGAAACAATAAAACTCCACTTCACCTTGTGCAACAACGCACACCTATTCCAACTTACTCCCCTTTCTATTTTATTCAAAAGCCGTACCCACATCGCTTAGTATTGATTGCCTGTAAGAGTTGGTGTTATTTTTATTTTCTAAATTGGCCATGACTTCCCTAAGGACATATCTGCAGGACTAGGTACCCAGGGCTCTATAAACAAAATAATCCACTGACCACATTTCAGGAGAGACAGACATGTGGGGATACATGGGGATTTTGTTGTTGGTTTTCTTTTTTTTTAAATTTTTTGTTTGGTTTGAATTTTATCTATTTTTTGTTGTTTTGTTTTTAGACTATAAGAGAAGATTACTTAAAAGAGACTATTATTTGTCTTTCCTTTTAGGAAATGCTTTCTTTTAGAGACACAGATTTATTTAGAAAAGCAGATATGCATTCAAGGCAGGAGGCTGGTTATCTCAAGGGAGAGACATCTTCTGGGGTAAAGGAAGAAATACACATTCCAGGGAGAATGTGAGCCATCTCCAGAGGAAGACCTTGGAAATGCCTTTCTGGTCTTAAAATATTTCCTGGTGTAATTTTCATATAGAAAATTGTAACCTCCAAGTACTAGAAGATAAATTCTTGCTACCTTGTTTTCAATTCATCTTTTGAGAGTTGAAAGAATTTTGATTGCATTCTTGAAACATATTCCTATCCTCATGTAATTTTTATTTTCAATGAAATTCTCAGGTAGACATTAATTTTTGTGAGGTTGACTTTCCTGATTAAGTTTTCTTCTGGTGGTTTTTCTTGCCATTTTTAGTTGCTCAGGTTGTTCTCCTGTGTCTCTTCCTGTCTCTTTTTCTGCTAGTAGAGATCTGGTTGCCCAAAACTTTTGATATTAGATTTCCTCTAAATTCTAAAATTAATTCTGTAACAGTGTCTGATCACAAATCCACTGGCTATGTGTGTCTATCCCTTTTTATCTCTGGGTACTCAAATAGCATCATTCTGAGTGAGTGGATGTCAGTGATGTTTGATTGAGAGTGGTAGAAATTCCAAGATCAGGAAAAGAGATTCAGTTATAGGTGGTGGAGTAGCCCATGCGATAACTGGAAGAATACTTTCTGTAGTGGATGGAGCAGAACTTTTTGCTCCCAGAAAATATGATCACCTTGGTTCGAGTCTTGCATTCTCTTAAAGATGAGCCTTCTCTTTTGTTCCTTTTCTCTAAACTGGTCCTCCTCACTCATGAACAAGGTATAGTTTTTGGCCCATAGTTTTAAACAACCTTTATGCCTGCAAGTAAAATGTAATTATTCATATTAATACAATTCGTCTTGTTCTTGGACATTGGAGTCTGTTGCCTTTGACCTCTAGTTCACCTTCTATTTGGATGTATCATATAAGCAGGCTCATCTTTCTCTAATAAGCATCTGTGCTTTTAAGTGGCAAATAATCTCTACAGCACTCTGATGGATTCACTTGAGCCTCTGGATTGGTTTTCCAGCAAATGATCTGGGCGTTTAGAATGTCCTCCACTTCTGAAGTCCAAGGTCCCAGCAGTTCCAGTGGACTATTTAAAGAAGGATAAAGAATAGGAGTGATGTATATACTTTCTTGCTTTTTTCTCCCAAACCAAGGGGAGGCAAAGCAGATTTATCCTATAAATGTTGCTTGTACCTCCAGAACATGCCAGTAAAACATTGATTAAAATGTAGGTCTTTTTAATCCAGGGATTATAAGACAAAGTTTATTTCTGTTCCTTTAATTAAGCCGCATGCTATTCTGCTAATCACTTGGTCAGTCCCTTGGCAATTTTAAAGTTGCTTTTTCATAACATAAGCTATTAACTAGAAGCCTTGGTACCTCCTTGTTAGCCTCACCTGAGAGATTTCCTTTATTCTTTTGAAGGTATTTATAGTATGGTGTACCACTTTCTTTTTTTATAAGGTCCAATTTACACGCAGTCAAATTAACCCTTTTTAGTGCACAGGCCTCTGCATCTTGCCAAGTGCAAACAACAGTCTCATCACCACCACACTCAGATATGAACAGTGATATCACCCCAAAAGTGCCCCAGGCCCCTTCATATCAGTCCTCACCCCACCCTCAGCCCATGGCATGACTAGTCTGTTTTCTTTCTTTCTTTCTTTCTTCCTTCCTTCCTTCCTTCCTTCCACCCTTCCTTCCTTCCTTCCTTCCTTCCTTCCTTCCTTCCACCCTTCCTTCCTTCCTTCCTTCCTTCCTTCCTTC
>PVKS010031792.1:0-23145 GCA_004027875.1 Aplodontia rufa
AAATTCTGGTCATGATCTCTTAATTGTTTTTCTTTTTTGGTGTCAGTGAGCTCTAGCTTGATCAACCTGTCCTCATTGTCAGTTGTTCTTTCTTCAATAGCAGAGGTTCTATTTTCTACTGAAGTTAGTCTATTATTAAATTCTTGCATGGACCCTCTCATGTCACTGACAGCCTGGTTTTAGGTCTGAAACTTCCTTTTCGAGGGAATCGATTTCTTTAATGATAGAGTTTCTCAGCTCTTGAGTTTTCTCATTTATTCCCTTCATTATCTCTTCTTTTAATTTGCTGTTCTTTTTGGTTATCAGCTCATTGATATATTGTTCTAGATTTTCATCCTGGTCCCTGGCCATAGCCCTCTTACTAGGGGAGTTTTGGGTTTGATGTGAACCTCTTCGATTTTGATTTCTCATGTCTGAAGAGATTCTTCTCTCTTATTTGACTGGTGAAACCTTTGTGGAAGCAATACAAGACTCGGTGGTTCTTTTTCCTGTCTCCTGCCTTAATGACTAAGCTGTTGGATTGGGAAATCTGTCCAGACCCTTACTTGAAATGTGGTTTTGTCAGGAAAGTTGATTTCAAAAGTAAAGTTCCCTTTACTGTGAACTGTTTGTTACCCTTACAGATTTCCCACACCTCATGCGCTAGTAGCAAATTGTCAATATGTACAGCCAAAGCTTACAATAAACAGTAGTAAATTAGTTATTTAGAACAGACTGTAATAGACTTTTGAATTCAGCCTGTGCAACTAGAGTTAGTGATAATCAATATTTTTGGAGACACTACTATTTAACTATCACATATGTCAGACTTCAAGAACAAATATGTGTTATTCAGATTAACAATCACAGCAGTAATCGTTATGCAGCCTTAATAGTGGGGGTTTGAATGGAGTTAACTAATTGGGAGTCAGAGAAGGAAGGTAATGCCGGTGAAATTTAGAGAGCAGATTATATAGACCAATTATGGACAGTTAGAAAGTGGAGGAGGCAAAGAATTTGCTGAAGAAAGAAAAAGAAATTGCTAAAAGGAAAAAATTTGAAAAGAAAAGAAAAATTTAAAAAATTCCTAAATTTAAAATAAAGGAAAAAAGAAAAAAGTATGAAAGAAAATACAGATCCAAAGGGAAGCTAGGATAGCTGTGGCCTGATATAGGAAGGGTAAAAGAGTTATTAGTAAGATTTGGGTGATCATTTAAGGGAAGAAGTTATCCCTGTGAATTATGCTTGTCAAGCATAATATATTTCAAATACTTTATGAACTGATCAGAGTCGTCCTTCTCGAATGAGGACAAGAATAGACAGGATGGATAAGAGGAAATAAGAGAGACAATAAATAGGGAAAAAGAAAAAGAGAAAGAAACCTAAAAACAGGCTATCAAAACAGGAAGAAATATTATTTTTTTCCTAAGAGAAGAAAGAAAAAAATTGGAATAGTGGGGGGATAACCACCCCCAGAATTTAACAGGGCAGGGAGACATAAAAAGCTAGTGTTTTTATGCATTGATGAACCAGTAAACTTTTCCAGTTATTGCACTAGTAAACATCTAGAACATGCCTGCAAAAACACCAGCAAAAAAAAAAATTTTTTTTTAATAGTAAAAACTTGGAAATATAGTCAGTAGGAGTGTCTCTGATCCTTTTGCGAGGAGATCTTCACTGTCTTTCTGGGTATGAAAAGCTGGGTCTCAGTTGGGATTTTCAGGGCATCTGAAAGTCAAAAGCCTTATGTTTTCAATGCTCCATCTGCTGGTGGTTGCCACAACTGACTCCTGTGACATTAGCTGGGGCAAGAAGATCCGCGATCTTAACAGGGAATGTCCTTGTGTCTGTGGTGGGAGTGTTTAGCGCTGATCAATGTTCCCCTTCACTCCACTACCCAAACCCCTTATGTGAAGAGGATTCAGGGCCTGAGCCAATCCTTCTCCTCCCGATTCAGCCTGTGGTCTGTGGCCGGCTCCAGACGCAGTTTTAAGAGCCTGCTTTGCAGACCTAAGGAGGGCTGGCCCTGGTCGGGAGTGTGGAATCCTCCCAGGGCTTTAAAGATGGATGCTCGGCTCCCCCGCCCTTGCAGCTCCTGCACCTCCTTCCGCAGCGCAACCTGATTCTCTGTGCTTGTCTGCAGGCAGTTTCCAGACACTGATCTCACTGCCAGACATAGATTAAGCATGGGAAGTGACTTTGCAAAAACGCTTTCTTTAAAGCACTGCAGGTTTTCCGCGCCGCTGTGTTCAGGGACTGTTAGTCTCCACCCCTAGTCCTGGGGGGAAAGTAAGCAAGAGAGAGCAGCTGCCCGCCGGCGTCCCAGCCAGGATGGGAGAAAAACAAAACTCCACTGGTTTCTCCCAAGTCACTGCTCCTCAAAACCACTGAGCAAATTAGGACTGGGGTTTCAAGATGCTAATCCCCCAAACACACCTCAAAATACTGGAGAAGAGCAGGGGATTTCCTGTTCAGTCTCGGAGCTGCTGGGGAAGCCTTCTCTCTTCAGATGGCTATCTTGGGGTCCTCTAGAGTTTTTTTCATGTCAAGAAAAGGGTACCAAAACATCTCACATACTAGAACTCCTATAAACCAGAAACAACAGAGGTCTAGAACTCCATTCAGTTTATTAAATAAATCTGAAATATAAAGAATAATATACTCTTTCATATATGAATAGTTAATAATATACTATCTGTAACATCATTTTGTTGATTTTCTCCACCTGTTAGAACATAAGAAATATCCATGTTAATTAGATTATAAAAGCATTGCACCTGTAAAAAAAGACTGAATGTAAATTAACTACAAATTCAGGGTTAGTCAAGGATTATGAAGTCTGCCTCAAAGTTAAGTTGGTCTTAGATTGTGCTATACAAAAAGTGTTATCTAACAAAAATTCAAAGCATAGTCTGTGGAATAGCAGTGTTAATGTCACTAGAGAACCTGTTAAAAATGTTCCTTCTGCATCAAAAATTCAGATTTTGACCCAACAGTATGCATGTTAATAGATCCTTCATGTAATTCTGATGTGTGCTAAACTGTAATACTTAATGATCTGGAACAAAATACTTTTCTACTTTATGCTGGTCAGAGTGTTCCTGGGTTAACAATTTTGTTATTTTTTAATTCAAAAAATTATACTGACAAGCTAGCAAACTTCTGAAAGAAAATGGTGTGGTATAGAAATGGATAGAAACAAAATCTAATGGGGGATATTTGAATGAAATCAACTAGAAACTTTATTCCATGAGTGCTGAGATATTTTGGTTTATTTTACCTAGGGAAGGAAAAACTTATAGGACTATGGCTTATAATTGTTACCTACGGTTAGCTAAAGAACGATCTTAGCTCCAAAAAGTAGAACTAAATGACAAGATTGTGACAAAACTTATGTGCTGTCTTAATTTAGTGAACTTCACTTCTCCAGAGGTATCCGTGTTAAGTTGTGTATATCCTCTTTTTTTAAATTTGACATATCTCTTTTTCTTAATTTGAAAGAAGTAGGATTTATTTAGGTGAGAATTACAGACAACTCCCACAAGGTGAGAGGCAGATCAGATAGGTTCCCTTATACATATGTTTTTATTAGCAATGCCATTAAAGTAGTCATTCTTGCAGTGGATTGAATCAGATGGTGAATAGAAAAGACCTTTTCTAGCACTTAGAGAATGTGAATTTATGGCTTGGAAGGGGCTAGCAGGTTGGGGCCTATTTGAATCCCACTGGAAGGCACTCAGGATACAACTGGTAGGACCCCCGTTTAGAACAGCCCTGCTCAGGACCAACATAAAACCACTTGTGGACCTCAATACAATAGTACTTGGAAACTTTAACACTCCTCTACCACCAAAAGACAGATCATCAAACAAAACTATAGTAAAGAGATCTCCAGTCTAAACAACATAATGAATCAAACAGACTTAACAGACATCTACAGAATATTCCACCCCAGCACATGGATCCCTCTCCAAAATAGATCATATTCTAGTTCACAAAGGAAATCTCAGCAAATACAAAAAAGTAGATATTATTCCATGTATCCTATCAGACCATGATGCCATGGCCCTAAAATTTAATAGCAAAAACATGGCACTAAACCCACATATATGTGAAGATTGAATAACACCTTATTAAATGAATAGTGGATCAAAGAAGACATGAGAACAGAAATTAAAGAATTCTTGGAAGACAATGATGATGAAGACACAACTATCAAAACCTCTGGGACAGCATGAAACCCTTCTTATGGGGAAAATTTATTGCACTGAATTTCCACATTAAGAACCGGGAGAGATCCCTAACAAATAAACTTATGCTCCAACTCAAATCTCTTCGAAAGGAACAACAATCTAATCCCAAAGCCAGAAAAAGACAGGAAATAATTAAGATCAAAGCTGAGATCAATTAAGTTGAAAACAAATAAAAAACAAAAAGAATTGAATAACAAAGAGCTGGTTTTTTGAAAAAATAAATAAAATTGATAGTCCCCTGGCTAATCTAACTAAAAGGAGAGAATCAAAGCAAATCAACAAAATCATCAGTGAAAAGGGAGTGATCACCACTGACCCCCTTGAAATCAAACAGATTATCAGAACATACGTTGAAAAACTACGCTCCTGTAAATCAGATAATCTGAATGACATGGACAAATTTCTAGACACATAGAAGGTCCCCAAATTGACACAGGATGAAATTTAAATGCTAAAGAGTACAATAACAGGCACCGAAATCCGTACAGCAATTAAAAGTCTTCTAAAGAAGGCTGGAGCGTTGGCTTGGTGTTTATTGCTCTTGCTCAGCATGCGTGGTACACAGGTTCCAATAGCAGCACTGACATACACAACTAAGTGTCGGAGCAATGAAAACCATGTGAAAACTCAATAAAAATGTATTCTTTTTCTCTTTCTCTCTCTCTCTCAAAAAACAAAAAACAAAAACAAAAAAAGTCTACCAAAGATGTAAAACCCAGGACCTGATGGAGTCTCTGTGGAGTTTTACCACACCTTTGAAGAAGAAGAGGTAACACTTCTTCCTATAAAGCATTTCCAAGAATTTGAAAAGGAAGGAACTCTTCCAAACAGGTTTTATGAAGCAACCATAACTGATACCAAAACCCAACAAAGAAATATCAAAAAAAAAAGAAAACTACAGACCAATATCCCTCACGAATGTTGATGCAAAAATCCTTATAAGGTTTTTACAAACCACATTCAAAAACACATCAAGAAAATAATTCATCATGATCAAGTGGGCTTCATTCCAGGTATGCAAGGCTGGTTCAACATACACAAATCAATAAATGTGATTCATCACTTAAATAGAATTAAGGGCAAAAACCATATGATCATCTCAATAGATGCAGAAAAGGTCTTCAATAAAATCCAGCACCCATTTATGGTCAAAATGCTAGAGAAAATAGGCATAAAGAACTTATCTTAACTTTGTAAAGGCCATGTATGCCAAACCCTCAGCTAGTATAATACTAAAATGGAAAAAGTTTGGAAGCATTTCTGCTGAACTCAGGATCAAGACAAGTCTGCCTGCTCTCACAACTTTTGTTCAATATAGTCCGCAAGACCCTGGCTGGAGCAATCAGGCAAGAGGAGGAAATCAAAGGGATAAGAATAGGAAGGGAGGAAGTCAAACTGTCCCTTTTTGCTGATGACATGATCCTATATCATGAACTGCTAGAGCTAATAAGCAGATTTGGCAAAGTAATAGGCTACAAGCTCAACACCCATAAATCAAAAGCTTTCCTATATGCCAAAAATATTAGAGCAGAAGAAAAAAGTATGAAATAGGTCCCATTCACAATATCCTCTAAAAGAATAAAATACTTGGGAACTAATCTAACAAGAGAAGTAAAAGACCTCTAGAAGGAAAATTTTTGAACACGGAAAACAGAAATTGATGAAGACCTGAGAAGATGGAAAGATGTTCTATGCTCTTGGTTAGATAGAATTAATATAATTGAAATAACCATTCTACCAAAAGCATTATACAGATTCAATGCAATCCCCATCAAGATTCCAATGTCATTCTTTGCGGATATAGAAAAAGCACTTCTCAAATTCATTTGGAACAATAAGAAACCCGTAATAGCCAAAACATGATTAAGCAAGAAAATCAAACAAGTGGTTTTGCAATACCAGGTCTAAAACTATATTGTAGAGCTGTTGTATTAAAAACAGCACAGTACGGGTAAAAAAATAGGAATGAAGACCAATGGAATAGAAACTAAGTTGCTATATCCAACATGAATATTCTCCCAACTTTTAAATACTATGTATGATTTCTTTCACATTTGTCTCATTAACCTGTTTTGGCACTGGCTTTGTACTGTTTAGCAAACTAGTTTGACTTTCACCTAATAATGGGTATGAAGGCCGATGTATATAAAATCTTATGCTTATGGCAAAAATGTCCCTTTCTCAATAAGATCCTAATTGTAAGTACAAATGCAAGTTGAAGTATTGAAATCATATCTTAGATTTCTATCATAATTACAAACATTCAGATGCAACATACCACACTTACTTTAACTTTATGATTTTAGGCAACCACAATAAAGAAAAACAACTTCTTAGAAATGTTCTATAAAGAACCATGCATTCTCTCTTCTCTATCTCTCTCTGATTCTCTTTCTTAAAAAAAAAAAAAAGAAAAAGAAAAAAAAGAAGAAAAGAACCATGGAACCTGGGCTGGAATGTCAGCTCAGTGGTTATGGCCCCTTGCCTGCCATTCACAAGGATGTGGGTTTGAACTCCTACACCACAATAAATAATGAAATGTCAGAGCAACAAAAGCCATATAAAAAAAAAACTAAGTAAAATTCTCTCCTTTACTGTCCGTCTCTTTAAAAGAAAAAAGAAGAAACATCAATCTGTTTCAGGAAATTAATAATCTCAGATCTGTGACATACCATCATCTCTAGGTATCTTTTGGAGATTGGTTCAGGACCCCAAAGATATCAAAATGTGCGAATGCTGAAGTCCCTTATATAAAAATATTTAGTATTTGCATAGCTATGTATGTTCTCCTGTGTACTTTAATCTCTAGATTACTTATCACACCCAACAAAATGTAATGAAAATAGTTGTTATATTGTACTGTTTGGGACATAATACCAAGGAGACAAGCTTACATATTCAGAACTGATGCAATTTTATTTTTCAAAGTTTTTTGATCTGCAGTTGGTGGAATTAATGGATTTGGACACTTTGGATGTGGAGAATTGACTGTGTTTGTGATATTGCTGCCTAAATTAAGAGCATTCTCTGGGTATGATGCTTTTAAATGGCTACGTAGGAAGCTTTAAACTCGTGTGCTCCAGTGAAACATCAAAAACCAGAAACTGTCATAATCAGCTTTGTCATAACTCTGAAAAATGGTAAAAGGTTTACAGCAGCTGAAGGAATACTAATTAAGGTCAAGGCAACTGGAAATGGTTGGAATGGTGTCAAATTACCTATCCTTGCCCTCCCCCCACCATCTCACACTGGGGGAGCAGAGCATGTCTTTAAGGGAAATTATTTTGTATGTCTTTTCTGGCCTATTTAAAACAACCAGATGGTAAGACATTTGTCTTTGTTTAATGGAATTTGGGATCCAGAGAAAACTAAAAAATGGTTTAAGGTGAACAAACTAACAGCATATAGGCGACTGCATAGTGCAGATGCATCAGACCATCTAACGCACAGGAAGACAAGATGGGGCACATTTTTTGGCAAATTTGTACGTTCGGAAACACCTTTACACCTGGAAATATAATTATAAAACACTTGTATGCCCGGGGCAATATGTTAGAAAAGGCTTAAAAAGACCCAAAGCTTTTACTTCAGACTAATCTCTAGGCCCAGTGCAAGCCTGGATAAGTGTACTGGATAAGAAGTACCTCAGTAGAGAGCCACTGAGCCATGGCTAGGACAGGTGTAATGATATTTGTTTATTTTCATTTGTTTTGATTTATTGTGTTTTACTTTCTTTTTTGTTTTTCTTGACTTCGTTTTGTTTTGTTTTATTCCTAGTATTCAAGGAAATCTTTGGCAACATTGTATCTCTATAGAAGATAAAGAACAGAATTCTTGACATTACACAATGAGTAATAGGCTTTTTGTGAAAATGGTTTGGAATAGTGACTAAGTTACAGACTACCTTCAGCCCTCAGAAAAGAATTAACTGGTTTTTTTTTTGTTTTTGTTTTTAATTAAGAGAGAGGGGACACAGATTAGCCAAAACATTACTCTGCAGGAAAGAAAAAGTAGGGGTTATCTCAATCCCTGACCTGAAATTATTCTACAGGGCCATAGTACCAAAAATAGCATGGTATTGGTATTAAAACAGAACTGAAGACCAGTGGAATAGAATAGAAGACTCTAAGATGAACCCCCATATGTTTAACCATTTGATATTTGATAAAGGGGGCAAAAACATAGTGTGGAAGAAAGATAGCCTGTTCAAGAAATGGTGTTGGACAAATTGGACAGCCATGTGTAGACAACTGAAGCTGGATCCTTACCTTTCACCCTGCACAAAAATTAAATCAGAATGGGTCAAAGATCTGGATATTAAGCCAACAACTGTAAACTTACTAGAAAAAGAAGTAGGATCAACTACAGGACATAGGGGTCAGCGGTGCCTTCCTTAACAAAATTCCCATGGCACAAGCAGTAAAGTCAAGAATAAGTTAATGGGTTGCAATTAAACTAAAAAGCTTTTGCACAGCTAAAGAATTAGTCAACATTGTCAAGAGAGATCCAACAGAATGGGAGAAAATCGTTGCCTGCTACACCTCGGACAGAGGGCTAATATTCAGAATATACAAAGAACTAAAAAAAACTAAACAACAAAATCATAAATAATTAAATCAATAAATGGGCTAGGTAGCTAAATAGGAATTTCTCAATGGAGGAAGTCCAAAAAGCCCATAAATATATGAGAAACTACACTACATCATTAGCAATAAGAGAAATGCAAATCAAAACTTCAAGGAGATTCCACCTCCTGTTAAAGCAGCAAAAATGAAGAATACAAACAACCACAGATGCTGGAGAGGCTGTGGGAATAGAGGAACACTGTCACATTGCTGGTGGGACTGCAAACTGGTTCAGACATTCTGGAAAGCAGTGTGGAGACTCCTCAAAAAATTAGGGCTGGAACCACCTTATGACCCAGCTATCCCACTTCTGGGTATTTTCCCAAAAGAGTTAGAATCAGCATATTATAGAGATACAGCTTCATCAATGTTTATAGTAGCTCAATTTACTATATTAGACTACAGAACCAACCCAGATGCCCCTCACTGGATGAAAGGATTCAAAAACTTTGGTATGTATATACAGTGTAATACTACTTGGCCATCAGAGAAAATGATATTATGGCTTTTGCAGCCAAATGGATGGAGATGGAGAAAATTATGCTCAGTGAAGTATCCCAATCTGAGACTCAAGGGCTGAATATTCTCTCTCATTTGTGGAAGCTAGAATAGAACCGGAAACAGTATGTTAGATGGCTAAGCTAATAACCTCAATATGTATGAATTTTTACACAAACGGGGGAGCCTTGCCTAGGATACCTGGAGAAGTAGTGAGGGGGGGATGAAGAGGGGAGGGATTAGGAAGGATATCTAGGAGACTGGAGGGAGGGAGTATGGGGGAATCAACTTAGGAGAAGATCTCCAACCTCTAGGAAAATTCCATTTAACACAGGGGTTCTTTGGGGGGAAACAGAACCATAGTGAGTCCAAGGGGGGAAACCATAACATGGCATCAGCCTTGGCTAACTATGTAAATATACATTTGTTCTTGATTTTTTGATAATGATTCCCCCTCAATTGTAAGTCCATATTCAACTAATTTTAAAAAAGAGAGAGAGAGAGAGAGAAGCAATTTTTATTCAGTTTTTCATGTGACTTTCATTTCTCAGACACTTAGTTGTGTACATGGTGCTGGAGTTTGAACCTGCATACGTGTGCATGCCAGGAAAGCGCAGTAACCGCTGAGCCACTGCTCCAGCCCAGGGAATTGACTGTTTGAATGAGGAAGGACTGAGCTCCAGATTTACTACATATTCAAACATATTGTTTTTTCATTACAGAAAGCATACAAGAAAACAAACTAATACCTTTTCAAAGGAACAAACTATATTGACAAAAACATACTGAGAAAACCCCAAAATTTTCAAATAACTTAAATGTGCACAAAGAGCTAAAGGAAAACACAAAGAACTACAGGAAATCTGTAAAAGAACAAAATGGGAATATCAGTAAAGAGACAGAAATTATCAAAAAGGAATCTTCAACAAGTTCCAGAGCACAAAAATACATAGACTGTGAAATGAAAATTTAAATGAATTCTTTACCGTATTTAAGGAGTCAGAATTAAAAAGCAGCAAATTTGAATGTAGTACAATTAAAATTATTAAGTATTAGGAACAGAAAGAACAAAGTGTTAACAAAAAAAAAAAAAATAGAGCCTAAAGGGTCTATGAAATATCCTAAGGCAGACCAACTTGTATATTATGGGATTCCAAAACAAGAGAGAAAGGGAAAGGAAGAATATTTGTGGAAATTATGTCTAAACATTTCTCAAAGTTGATGAAACTTAGGAATCCACAGGAAGTTCTGTGAGCTCTAGGTATGATGAAATCAATGAACCACATTGAGAGTATCAAAACTGTCAAAAGACAAAGAGGGCCTCTTGAAAGTAGTAATACAGAAGTGATTTGTCATATAAAAGGGGTCCATAATGATATTATTAGCAGTTTTCTCATAAAAAATCTTGAAGTTAGGAAGACATTGTTGACATATTCAAAATGCTGAAAGTTAAAAAAGAGTCATCAACCAGGAATTCTATTTTTGCTGAAAATATCCTTCAAAAATGAGGTAGATATCAAGTCATTTCTAGACTAAATTTGAAGGTGTTTTTCAGTACTAGATTTGTCCATCAAGACATGCTAAAAGTTTTCTTTATATTGAAATGAAAGGACACTCACTGTTACAGTAATTCAAGGCAATATGAAAAATGAAAAATCCCTGGCAATTGCAGGTACTTGTGAAAACAGAAAAATCTATATTATATTTTAAGTTATTCCTCAAAGCCCAAAAGTCAAATATATATAAGTAATTATACATATGTTATTTGAAACAAATTGTATACGCTTGTAATTCATGACAAGATAATCTAGATGAAGTGGAGCAATTCCTAGAATCACACACATTACTTAAAGTTATCTAAGGAATAGAAGTTCTTAAGGAAAAGGGTAGAATTAGTAATCAAAAAGCTCCTAATAAATGCCATATAACCTCAATGTGGATTTCTACCGACATGGAAAGAAGAACTAACATCAATTCTTCTTAAACTTGTCCAGAAATACAGAAGAGGAAGGAACACCTCCTAACTCACTCCATGAAGCAGATTTTACTTCTCTAGGAATTCATTTTTCTCTATCTTTAGTGGATATTTAAGAAATTCTTAGGTGACCTTGAAACTGTCATTTCTGCTGAAAAGTCAGTTGCTCATATTATTTTTGTTATAATTTTGTTTTCTCTAGAAATTTTTCGTTTGATTTTCTGTACTCATGCTACAATGGTTCTAAGTGTGATGTTCTTATTTAAAGTGTTTGTCATTCATATGATTTCTTTAATCCTCATCTTAGTGCCCTTTGTTAGTTTTGGAAAATTCTCGGCCAGTATGTCATCAGGTCTTCCTTCTACCTCATTCTTTATGTATACTTAACTTCTGAGACCTCAGTTACATATATATTAGATATTTCCATTGCATTTTATGTTTCTTATGGCATTCTTTTATATTTTTTTCCTTTCTATACTTGAGTCTGGATATTTCTTTGTATCTATCTACTAGTTTACTGATCCTCTCTTCTGCTGTGTTGAATATGCCCTTAAAAGCACCTCTTGCTGTATAATTATAATGTGCCAATAAAAATATGAAAAAAATAAACAGCCTCAGTAAAATTTAAAAAACATCTCTTGGATATTTTAAAATTAATTTTTAATTTCAGAAATTTTATTTTAAATCTTTAGACTTTGCATTTGATTGTCTGTAGATTTCTTGTCTCTGTTGAATGTATATTGTTACCTGCTTTTTTAAACATATTAATCTAATTTTGAAGTTTTTGCATGATAATTGCTATATCTTAATTATTTAAGGATTATTGGTGTTTTCTGTCTTTTTTTATCTTGTTTTACCTCATGATATATAGTCTCGCGTTGCTTAACTGCCTTGATATGTTGTAGAAAATGTATTGTTAAGTTATTGCATCATTGTCTGAACATAATAGAGTGTACTTAAACAAACCTAGAGGTTTAGTCTACTACAGGTTAGACTATATGGTGTACATCATTTTATATGTGATCTTTTGGTATTGTAAAGAATGTCATTCTCATTTCTGTGTAGTATATTTTGCTCCAAGATTGTCCCATTCCCTAACTTTTGACTACTGTTTTTAATGGTTCTTTTTAGTTATACATGACAAGAGAATATACTATGATGTAATTATAAAAACATGAAATATAATTTGTTCTAATTCAGTTCCCTGTATTTCTTCTTCTCCTCCCTTCCTCCCACGCCTTATTTCCTTCTCTCTACTCTACTGATCTTTCTGTTATTTACTAGTTGTTTTTTCTTCTTTTTTTAAGTTAGTGTCTTGTGGATTACACTGATTGTGAGATGACACATGATGTTGAGATTCACTGTGGTATATTCATATTTTACTACATTTTTGTTGGAGATAGAGGGTGATAGTAGAGTTGCTGAACTTCATCAGTTTTTGACTCTACCTTATTGAGAGGTTTTATTTTCTTGGTCTTCATATTCTGGATTGGGAATAACTAAATTCTATGGGCGGAAGAAACTTTGAAGAAATTCTACACTGTCTGAACATTAAACTTCTATCTTCTTCTTTTTCTTCTTTCTTTGTTTTTTTTAAAGAATGAGAGAAAGAGAGAATCAACTCCATTTATTTTTTTCATCTGACCCTTGTATCTCTGACACATAGTTGTGTATGTGGCACTGGGGTTCAGACCTAAGTTCTTGCACATGCAAGGCAAGCACTCCAATTGCTGAGCCATTGCTCTAGCCCCTATCTTTGTTTTCTAAATAGTTCCGTATCAGTTATTCTTTGATGCCTTCAAACAACTCTGTTTTCTTTGTTTTGATTCTGTTTTAAGTTTTACAGTGAAACTTTTATTTTATTTTATTTTATTTTATTTTATTTGGTAATGGGGCCTGAACCCAGGGGCTCTTAACCATTAAGCCACATCCCCAGTGCTTTTTATATTTTATCTTAAGACAGGGTCTCCCCATGTTGCTTAGGACCTTGCTTAGTTGCTGAGGCTGGCTTTGAAATAGTGATCCTCCTGCCACAGCTTCCAGAGTCCCTGGGATTATAAGTGTGCACCACTGCAACTGGCTTACGGTACATCTTAATGGGAAGTTAGTTTCATAAGAACTATGCTGTCATTGACAGAAATGTCTTTGTCTTATCTGTAGATAATTCTACCTCTATTTGTTTTATTTTCATTTAATCTTTTGCCATTCATTTGATTAAAAATCGCAGGTTGTGGGCTGGAATGGTGGCTGAGCAGTAAGAACGCTTGCCTGGCAAGTGTGAGGACCCAGGTTCTATCCCCACCACCACATATAGAGTTAGGTGTCAGAGAAACATGGCCAGATGGAAAAATTAATTTTAAAAAATTGATTCTTTCTTTCTCTCTCCGTCTTTCTAAAATATCAAAAACAAAAAAAGTCATGGTTTTTTTGTTTGTTTGTTATTTGTCTTATAGGATTTCTCATGACACAGCTCTGTGATTTTTAACCTATTCCTTTGTCCTTTATATTTACTTGAAATAGGAATGTATATAATCTTGAGAAAAATATTTTATAGGTCTGTATATGCATTTCTAATTGCATTAAAATCGAAAGCTCATAATGTCTAATTTTCTCTTTTTTAGAGTAACTTAAAATTAATTCTTGGGTTCAATTTTATTTTAATTTTCATTTCTCTATCCAAAAGTAAAAGTGTTTTAATTTTAAAGAAACTGACAAATTTTTTTTTAAGAAAGAGGGACATTGAGAGATAGAGAGAGAGAAACAATTTTTTATTTAGTTTTTCATGTGTTTCGTTGCTCTGAGACTTTGTTGGTGCTGGGGTTTGAACTTGTGTACTCATGCATGCCAGGCAAGCGCTGTAACTGCCTAGCAAGTGCTCCAGCCCCCTGACAAATGGTTTTGGAAAAATGCTATACCATTTAATTTTCCTTGAACCACTGTATGAAATATCTAATTGCTAAAAATTTTTGTCAATATTTTCTTATGTCATCTTTTTTCTTAATTTTAGGCTACTAAGTTTTCTAATAGTATGTAATAGTATGTAATATTACTGTGTGATTTTGCTTTTTATTTCCTTGATGCTTAACACTTTTCTTGCTTATTGGCTGTCTCTCTATATATTCTTTTGTCAAATGTGTTCAGTTGTTCTTGCAATTTTAAAAATCGGGCTCTTTTCTTATTTCTGAGTTGTAGGAGTTCTTGATATATTGTAAACACTAGTGTTTCTTCATTTTGAGACAGTGTCTCACTAAATTGCTGAGGCTAGCCTTGAAATGTACAAGACTGGCTTTGCACTTGGGATCCTCTTGCCTCAGCCTCCTGCGTAAATGGGGTTACAGTAACTGGGTCCCTGTGCCTGCCTGGCTAGCAGCATCTTTTGATAACAGAAATTTTTTGTTGTTATTATTGAGTTTCAATTTCTCAATTTTTGACTTGTACTCAGGTTTGAAATATTCAGGTCATATCTGTGAAACCTTGGCCTACATCAGGATATAGAAATGTTTTCCTGTATATTTTTGAAAAGATTTGTGATTTTAACTCTTATGTTGAGATGTATAACCATTTAAGCATTTTCTTTGGTGTACTGAGGAAAGAATTAAGGTTTGTTTTTATCTGTATGGACCTCCACTTGTTCAAATGCTAATGTTGAGAAGTCATTTAAGACTTACTGGATATCACTCCATCTACGTCCTAACCATAACACACAAAGTTCAGTACACATCTCTTAAATTCATATTATTACAGTTTTCCTCAAATCACATTAAGCATTGTAATTTTTTCTGATTAATGTATCAGCGTTAGCGTGTTGTTTGTGCTTTCTTGTGTTTTTGATATTTTTTCTTTACTACAATTATTTCCTAATGTTTTGTTTGGTTATCCTATGTCATGAGTCAGAACTTTAGAATACTAATAGGAAGTGACACTTCTGTTTGATAGCTTTACCTTAACTGTGAAGTTCTCTCTTGTTAAAGTATCACTAGTTTTTCTTTTACATATGCGTTTTCCTTGTATGCCTTTACCCAGTACTGTATTTGGCCTTTAGTTTTGCCTTTGTTTTTTTTTTTTACCAGGATTTTTAAAACAATATACAATTATTATGCTATTTAGTGTACCTATATTATCTTGTTTCATGTTTCTTTTTAAAGTTTTTTAATATACTCTCAATTCATATGCCTCATTTTCTTCCTTTTTTTCCCATGCTCAGAACTTTGAAAAATAAATTCTTTTACTTTTTTTCCCAAAATATTCTTCAGCTCATCTTTCTCTATGTTTTGGAAGTAAGCATGAAAAACTTCATTTGTGATATTTTTTAATATAAGTGGTTTATTTAGCATACAATTTTATTCACCTTCCTCTTATGTTATCCAATATTGTGGGTGAGGAGTACTGTTCTTACAGCATTATTTTCTATGTTTCTTTTTGAACAATAATTATCGAAATTTACATGTAGTTGAAGACAGTTATAAAGTTACTTTGCTTTTAGTTTGTTTCCATGGCTTTGACAAAGGCTTTCCCAACATCTCTTCAAATAAAATATTTATTTTCTTATTTATTTCTAGATATTCTTGCCTTTAGCTTTCTTTTCAATATTCTACAATATTTCACTATCATACAACTTTTAGTGTTGCAGCAGAGAAATCAGATTGTCTTTTTGGATTATCAGTCCAATTTTCCTGCCTGAATGTATGAACTTTAAAAAAAAAAAAGTTATTTTGCTCATGAGTTTTTTCATGATGTACATGTCTGATGTATCTCTTATCTGGTTTATTTGACTCTTAGTAAGCCTTTTTAAATCTATATATATACGTTTTTTCCTCATGTAATTGAGTCTGTTATCGCTTATTTTGACTCACCTTTTTTATCTGTGTATGTTGGTTTTTCCTCATATTTGTAATTTTTTTCTGATGTTTTGGTTATTCACAGTATTTTATATTTTGTCGGCTTTACTTTACTAACATAAATTTGATGTGATGCTGACTTTATTTTCTGTCTTCAGGTTATATGAGCTTCCTCTTGGCTTTGTAAACTCTGGGAAAATGTCTCACATTTGTTTCCCACAGGACTTTGCTAAATTTCCATAATATTAATTCTGCACTAGTCCCTGTTCTATGGATCTTAATTTTGTTATGATGCTTTTTGTTCTCATACAACACTTTTATCTTCCTTTTTATTTCCTGTTGACTTTTTGGTTCATCATGTTAACATTTCACTTTATACTATTTACTTTTTTCTCTTTATTGCTTTATGCTTCTTGTTCATTAAAAACACTATTTCATATTCTAGATGATGAAAGTAAAAAGTTTCTGGGACTTTTCCTTCCAATCTACTAATATATCATTTTCTGATGCATTTATTATTCTCTGAGTCTTTTAAATGCTCTTATGTTAACCAGGCTTCCCCAGAGAAACAAAACCAATAGGATATGTGTATTGGCTCACACAGTTAGGAAGGGTACATGGTAAGAACTCAAATTGGCAAGCTTGTTACCCAGGAGAGCCAATCTGTACTTCCATATTGAATTCAAAAGCCTGAAAATCACAAGAGCCTGTGGTGTGATTTTCAGTCTGAGTGTTAACAGGCTTCAGCCCCAGGAAGAACCAATGCTTCATTTCAAGTTCAAAGGCTAGAAAAGACCGATGTTTTATCTTGAAGCATCCAGGTAGGAGAAGTTCTGTCTTACTCATGGCAGGATTTGTCTTCTGTTCAGGTCTTCACCTGATGGGATGAGGCCCATATTAGGGAGGGCAATCTGATTTATTCAGGCCTGCTAATTCAGATGTCAACTTCAGCCCCAAACACCCTTGCAGACACTCCCAGGATAATGTGTGAACAAATGTTTGAGCACCCTATGGCTGAGTCAAGTTGGCACATAAAAGTAAGCATCTTGTGTGCTGTGCCCTATCTTTTGTTTTGCAGTAATTTTTCATAGCCTTCTGTTAATTTTTTATTCCATTCCTAACTTGATCTCATCCATGGAAAAACCTTTATAAAATGTATACTTGTCAACAACCAAATTGAATAGATAGCCTTTGATGCTGTGATGATCTCATCGCTTTTGCATACAAGCATGTGCACAGCTCCCAGCTGATTCATGATGATACTGATTTCATATAGATGGGAGTTATCAGTAGAAATAGACAACCAACTTCAAATGACTTTCTCACATAATGATGTCCAGAAGTGGTATTAGTGCAGGGACTGTGACTATCAGTGCTGAGATCTTCATCATTCTCTTGACATTTTTATCAAGGTTCCAGGAAAGCTGCTAGAACTCTGGACATTATATCACATCTAGACAGGAGAAAAGTAGTAGGAAGAGGAGGAGGAAGAAGAAGTGAAAGGGCTTCTTTGGGTGTTGCTGCTCTCATACCATTTGCCTCTGTATCCTGTGAGAGGCTGGGCATTATACTTGTGGATTATATTCATATTGCCATGGATTATCATTGTTGAGTTAAAAGGCAGCATGGATGTATTCCCTATTAGGATCACTACATCTCTGGTTTCATGAATCCCTGTTTTAGCATTTGTGGCTTTTCATCTCTTTACTGTTGGCAGTGTTTGGAAGAAGCTATGTTGAGGGGCTGTTAGCCAGACAGGTTTTTTTCCCCTGTGGGTATTTATTTTTATAGCCATTTGGTTTCATTACCATTTAATGAGTTCTTTGATAACAAGTTCCTTAATTAACAAGGCAGTCTTTCAGGTTTCCTCTTCTCTAATTGTTAACATATTTTGCTGCTTTTACACAGATATACTGTGGTGAAAAGTTTCTTCTTTTGCAGCTCCTTTTAGAAGGAATAGAGAAGGGAATGGGGAGAACATTCAGCATGTAACTTGAGATATAAATGATTTAAGCATAATTTTCTTCCCAAACTGTGAAGAATTCATATTTCATGTTCTATTTCCTACAAAAAGATTAACTCAGAGTGGATTTCTAGGTGTATGAAAATCGATTATGAATGAGCCTAGTACATGTTATCAATTTCATGTTGTTTTTATAACCACTTTTCAAGACATGTGAAATATTTAATTTCTGCCTTTGAAACTCATAAAATTTCATTTTAACTTTTCTTAAGCTATAGAGAGTAATTTTAAAATTGACAGGAGCGTTTTATAATCAAGTAGGTACCATTCATTGAACCCTACTCTGTGCTACACACTCTATAGGGCTCTATATTATATTAATCATTTATTGCATAGTGTGTCTCTAAGCTAGTTATTAGTATATGCATTTTACTGATGAGGAAGCAATGTCTAACCAAGATTAAATAATGTCCTAAAGGTCACATAAGTGGAAGGGCCAAGATTTGAACCAAAGTTACGTGAACCAAAGTTCTTGCTCTTGTTCTATCTATCACTTCCTCTCTAGTGCTATCTTGGTTTTACTACCACATCCCTTAAATTGGACGTGATGGTTCATGTACTGTTCTCCCATAGTGAGATTAATTAAAGAGCTAATTAAATTCTTGAAAAGAAGGTCTTAAATTATTTCATCAGAGAAGCCTAAGGTTTTAAATATTCTGAAATGAAGCATTTGTTATTGGCAATGAATAATGAACCAAAGCACCTACAGGATACATTAGCTCAAAAAGGCAAAAAAGAAACTGAAGCTAATGAGGTGTTTGGGAGGAGAAATGCTCTTATTTAGGGTATTGACCAGTTAGGAACTGAGTAATAAGTTGTACATGGAAGTTAAAAGGGACTGGCTGGCAGACAGTCAGGCGTCTGTACCATTGTGTTTTGTAAACTTTCTCCTATGGCTGTGGTGTGTTTTTTCCAAGCCCACTTAATTTTTTATGAGGTTTGTAAAGGTCTTGAATAAACAATTGAGATTATACAGGTTTTCCTGGAAGCTTTGGTTAATATTTTAATATGCTTTGCTTTGTCACATTATTAAATAGCTTATTGGAAAGTTTGAAAGAGGGGTTTCTTTTCCCTTTTTTCCCCCTCTTCTTTTTTCCTTTCTCTTTTTCTCTGTTCTCTTCTTTCTTATTTTTTCAAGTAGTTAAATATCAAAACTTGACTTAGTTTTTAGTTGATTCCCTTTCTCCCTTTTTATTTTAACTTTATATCTGTACAGATCACCCTTGGGTTGGGACTTTGGCATCTGCAAAGCCTCCACTTAAAATCCACTTTAAGTGAAATTAAAGTTCAGAGGGTGTATCTTGAAAATAAGCCAGTGATTGTAAATGTATGTAGTAAGAGAGGACTGGAGAAAGGGCAGGGGGAATTGGATAGGGCCAGAAAACAGGAACTAATCCAGCTTTGGAGCTTACCTCATCCTGACCTTTTGCTCATTAATATTTTCTGATTCATTGACATCTTGGTTGTAGTCTAGTGAAATGTCAAGCTCGGCAAAGACTGAATACCTTCAAAGACATTTCTGTGTTAATGGGATCACTTGGTAAAACTGACCTGTAATCTGCACAGGTTGAGGGAAAAGAAAGGGAGTTTTTATTTTTCATTATGAACACCTCTCATTTAATGGAGGATTAGATAGCAGTAATTGTTATTTGGAGAGTACTTTATTATTATTAATATTATTTTTTGAACTGGAGAGTACTTTATATTACCTCCATTTCTGATTATAAGATAGTTGAAAAAATTCCCATGTTGGTTTCATTGTTGGGACGTGATGAAGATCACCCAGGGAGATCCACCTCTTTTGTGAAGGCTTCTGCAATGCATTGGCTTCATAATCTTTTCTTCTAAAATCATATAGGGCTTAGAGTTTATTCTGCACAATTTAGCATTCAATTGTGTGTTCTTCTGGATTTGCTTCAGCATAGGAAGTACACTTCACAGTTTTTTGCATAGACAGAATTATTTGGTTTGAAAGAAGAAAATCCTATTACTCTATAAAAGACATAAACAGTAATATAGTATGCACTTACGACATGCAATATACACAATTTGCTTTTCAGCAGTTTTCTATATTTATTATAGGAATAAAAATTATAAATATCATTAGACATTTACTCAGCACTTAATACACACCAGGAACTGTGCCATGTATGATTTATTTTTATTTAACCATTGTAACAATCCTATTTTGCAGATGAAGAAAGTGAGTGACAGGCTAAAGTCAATTTTCTGAGTTGTCAATTAAAGTGTACTTTGGCTCTCATTAAAGTACACATCTGTAATTTATTTACCTTTTTATTTTTTTCTTTGCTTTTGTTGTGACACCAGTATTGGTTCATGGTAGTAGAACTCTTCTGGTTTTTGATAGTAGTGTTATTGTTGTTTTGAAATAGGAATGTATTGATTAATGGCTATACTGTTATTATAAATTTGGGTTCAAAATAAATGTGTGCATATAGATTTTTATAAAGCAAAAATATTTGCCAAGATGATAATAGAAATCATTACAAGGCACTTAGAACTATTGACCAGGGAGATAAACTCTTAACAGTTTATTTTTTTTTTCCTGGTTTGGTACAAATTGTTAAATTAAAAAGATTATTTTTAGGATCTGTTTGTGCAGAACTGGTACTATATTTATCCTCTATTCATAAACAACTCTAAAACTTAGAGAAAATATAAAATCACTATTTTGCCTAATGAAGGAAGGGTTCAGTGTTTGGAACTGAACAGGATTTAAGAGTCAGGATACTGTAAAGAGTGAAACACAGAAAAGGATACCTCACTGCCCATTGTTTCATTAAATTCCCACTTGGTCCGTGGCAAATTTCTAAGCTACATTTGTTTAGGACCAACTCTGGGGTCTTAGAAGACAACAGCTGCCTAATACAGGAAACTGAATAAATGTCTCAAAGTTACCCAGCAGAGAGATATTGCCCATAGAGAAACCCTGAAAACACCATGACTTTTCATGTAAATATCAGGAAGACTAACTATACACATGGATTAACATCAGTAAGGCTGTTAAAATAAATACAAATGTAACATTCACTCACAGTGGTAAAGTTTCAAAATAAGCCTGTTATAAAGTTTATTTACCAATTTAACTGTGTGCTATAACAAAACTCAAAAATGTTTTGAAACTCATCAATCTAGAGCTTCTATAGGATCTTATCTATAACATATGGCATATGAAACAAAATTTGCAAACATGCCAATAAGCAGAAAAACTGATTTACAATCAAAAGTTTAAATAGTCGATAGAAGCAGATCATGAGATGATTCAGATAGCAATGTTAGCAAAAACCTTCAAAATACCATGATTAGTATGTTAAAGAGAAGAAAGAATAGGCAGAAGGCTCAAATAAATGGGTTATTTGAACAGATTTAGAATCATATGTATTCTGGAAGAGCTGAATACAAAAATCTGTGATTAAAAACTCATTGTATGATTTTTTAAAAGAATGCATCAAGTAGATTTAATAGCAGACTCTAGCCAGAGTTCAAACTTAGCAAACTTGACTATAATACTATAGAAAACACCAAAACTGAAGTATGCAGACAGAAAAAAAATAATAAAGTGTTTAATTTTTAGAATGGAAGGAAACATAAGGGATACATGAATAAATGACCTGAAAAATGTATGTAACTACTCAACTTACAATGGGGTTACATCCCCCAAATCCTATAATAAGTTGAAAGTATTGCAAGTTGAAAGTGCATAAAATAGCTAACTTAGGAAACATGACAGCTTAGCAACACAGTTCATTGGAGAGGAGCAGTCATTAACTCTCATGATCGCGTGACAGACAGGGTGCTGTGGCCTGCTGCTACTGCCCAGCATGACAAAAGGGAACCATACCATGTGTCATTAGTCCTAAGATCAGAATTCAAAGTACAGCTTCTTCTGAAAGCATAACTGTTATACAATCATAAAGTTGAAAATTTTAAATGGAACAAAATTTAATTGGACTGTTGGAAGCTGTCTGTACCTGACATCCAAGAGAGAAAGAAGGGAAAGAGAATGGTAGAAAAGGAGTACTTAATAACTAGTAATGCTCGAATTTTTTCTATATCTGAAGACATGCATTACTTCCTAGAATCTGGAGGCTCCAGAAGTCAATGAAGAATAAATTAAAATAAAACTACATCTAGGTGCATAATGGTCAGATTGCTTTATTAAGTATAAGGAAAAAGAGATCTTAAAAGCAGCTAATAGAGACACATTCATGCTGAAAATAGTACGAATGATGGGCGACTGCTCATAGAAACGATGGAGCCCAGAGGACAATGGAATGGAACTTTTCAATTAAAAAAAAAAAACTACATTGGTACAGCTAGGTAACTAGCAAAACTATATTTTGAAAAAAGATGAGATGCCTACTGCTGGTCATGATAGCAATAACTTGTATAGACTTGATCTCAGCCATAAATATATGTAATAATAGATAAAAGAAACAACCATTTGCAGATACTGGACAGTAGGCAGTGCACTACAGTGATCCCAGACCAAACAAACAAATGAAGTGTAACTTTAGCAATCTTTTCTAGGTTGTTTAGTCAGCTATTCACTGCTGTGACTAAACTACTGACAAGAACAATTTTAGAAGGAAAAAGTTTATTTAGGGGCTCATGGTTTCAGAGGTTTATATCCAGAGAAAGCTGGCTCCCTTCCTCAGGGCTTGAGGTGCAGCTGAAAATAATGGGGGCAGGCATGGCTTCAGAGAGCAGAGAGCTGAATGCATAACATCAGGAAGCGGAGCAGAGAGACTCCGTGCCGAATACCAAGTATACACCCCAAAGCCACGGCCCCAGTGTCCCAACTCCTCAGCCACACACTACCAGCCTACAGTTGCAAGTTAATCCCTATTAGAGGATCAACTCGCTGATTGGGTTAAGGCTTTTATAACCCAATCATTTCACCCCAGCCTTCCCAAATTGTCACACATGAGCT
>PVKS010031794.1:0-15427 GCA_004027875.1 Aplodontia rufa
TTGGAAAGAGGGGACAGTGAGAGGGAGAGAAAGAGAGAAGTAATTTTTATTTAGTTTTTCATGTGACTTGCATTTCTCCAAGACTTTGCTGTGTATGTGGTGCTGGGGCTCGAACTCACGTACTCGCGCATGCCAGGCAAGCGCCGTAACCGCTGAGCCACCGCTCCAGCCCCTAATCCCAGCAGTTCTGGAGGCTGAGGCAGGAGGATTGCAAGTTCAAGGCCAGCCTCAGCAACTTAGCGAGGCCCTAAGCAACTCAGTGAGACCCTGTCTCAAAATTAAAAAATAAAAACAGGCTGGGGATGTGGCTTAGTGGTTAAGTGCTTTGAGATTCAATCCCTGGTACCTCTTCCCACCAAAAAAGAAAAGTCACTCAGGTGACATCACAAGAAAAGTCACCCAGGATGTCTGCAGCTCCAGAATTGGAGATGAGGCCATGATCTTTGATCAATCTGTATGCAATTTCAGCACACAGAGAAGGCCATCCAAATTCAAGAGCAAAGCAGCCCTGGGCTGCTTCAGAAGTGTCCAGTAGACCAGCACCACCTAGTGGAATGTGGAAAGGGCAGTGGCCAAGGCTCTGGGCCACCGTGGCAACCCCACCCTGGCCTGCCCCTGGAGAGATGGACTTGGCTCAGACAAGCTGGACACTCTGTGTTGGGTGCAGCAGAAGAGTGACCTCACCTCTCTGTGGTTCTCCGTTTCTCTAGGAATCCAGGAGGGGCGAGGGCTGAGCATGTGACATGGGGCCTTCCTAGGCCATCAGAGTGGCTAGCAGAGAAAAGTCTCCTAAGATGTAAACCCCAGGAGAAGGAGATTGCTTTCCATGCTGGCGGTGCCTGGTGACCTGTGGGGAGTCGAAGGGGCAGCCCCCAGTCCTGGCCACTTGTGACCAAGCCTCAATCCAAGTGCTGTCCTGTTTGTCTTTCCTCAGATGAGAAAGTCAGGCCTTGAGAAGCAACTGCCAAGTTCAGGAAGGGTCAGAACTAATTGAATGACAAAATCCAACCCATGATCTTAATATCTATGTGTCAAAGTCAAGGGCATCTGACACATTTCAGAGTGAACAGAGGAGTTTTGGGATTCTGATTTTAAATTAGGGAATTTGGGGGCTGGAGTGGCAATGGCATTACAGCTCTTGTCTGGCATGCATGAGGACCCGGGTTCAAAACCCAGCACCATGTACATAATAAAGCATTGGAGCAACGAAGGCCACATGAAAAAAGAAATAAAATTTATTCTCTCTCTCTCTCTCTCCAAAATAAATAAATACATAAATAAAATAGGGAATTTGATCGAGTGTAGTGGCACATGCCTGGAACCTTAGAGCCATGGGAGGCTGAAGCAGGAGGATCACAAGTTCGAGGCCAGGTTGGGCAACTTAGACCCTGTCTCAAAATAAAAATAAAAAAGACTATGATGAAGCTCAGTGGTAAAGTGCCTGTAGGCTCAATCCCCAGTACAAAAAAAAAAAAAAAAAAAATCCAACAGCACGGGAGCCCGTTAGCATTTGCAAAGCATTTCCACACACACCATCGTAAATGTTTCAACAGCAGCCCTGTGATGAAAACACTTATTACTCTTGCTTCCCAGAGGAGAAAACAAAGCTTCACTCAGGGTGGAATATTTAACCAAAAAGTGCAGAATTGGGATTCCATCCAAGTCTTTCTGCATCTTGTTCTTTATTTTCTGAACCAGGATGGTTCCCCAAAGAAAGAAAAATCCTTAATACCCTCAAGTGCTCCGAAAATGTAATTTTCTTCTCTAATTCTCCCTGCTGGCTTGGGATGAGTCACAAAACTTAAAATACCACTAGAATTGTCCAAATCCCACCCTGCCTACTGCTAGTGGCCCGAGGTTGCTGGGTCTGGCTGGGCCTGGATGGCCAACGCCAAGGGTCAGCACTCTCCACACGTCCAGGTTGTAAGAGCGGCCCAAAATGTTTCCATCGCAGCTGGGGCCCTGATATCCTGTGGCCACCCAGTCTCCCTCTCTCCCAGGAGCTAGAGAGCATATTGGCCATCACACAACCCCAGCCTGAATTTGTGTTTTTTGCTTTGTGACTCAGTTTCCTTGTTTGTAGAATGAGGCTGTAAGAGTACTTCCTCGACAGTGTTACTGGGAGATGAAGTAAGACAAGGTAGAGACCATGCTAGGCATACAGTAGGTGCTCAATAAACAAGAATGGATGTTCTCCCGGCACTCCCTCTGATACTGCCTCTGCGTACCTGAGCAATCACATCTGCATTTCAGACTTCAGCTTCTCAATGCTCCCTCTAGTGCAAGAGCAGAAAGTCACTTTCCCAAAGACACAAAGCTGGCCTTGGTTTCCCTTTTTCCACCCACCCATCTTCACTATGATGGTATAGCTTTTGGTCATAGACTTTTCTTTTCTAAAAAAAAGTTATAGCTTTATAGCTGCACACCTACAATCCCAGGAGGCTCAGGAGGATCTCAAGTTTGAGGCCAACCTGGGCAATTTCACAAGACACTCAGTAACATAGACCCTGGGTCAAAATGAAAAATAGCATGGGCTGGGGATATTAGCTCAGTGGTAAAACACCCCTGAGTTCAATCCCCAGTGTTCTCCCAAATCACAGATCCATGAGACAAAAAAAGTATACTTGCAAAAATAATTGCAAAAAAGGTAGAGAGGTCCCATGTCCTTTTCACCCTGTTTCTCCTCATGGTACATTTTTTATGTTTTCACTTTTGGTCACTGGGGATTGAACTCAGGGGTGCTTTACCACTGAGCTTCCCCAGCCCCTTTTTATTTTTTTATTTCAAGGTAAGTTCTTGCTAAGTTGTTGCGGCTGGCCTTGAATTGGGAATACTCCCACCTCAGCCTCCTGAGTAGCTGGGATTGCAGGTGTGTGCCATCACACCCAACCACAGGGTAACATAACTATAATACATCATCCCAGCCAGGAAACTGATGTAGGCACAATGCAGGGAATTGTACATAGCTTACTGAGATTTCACCAACTTGCGTTGCTAATTTTTATATGCTTGTGATAACCCTTGACACTTTGCAGATTCACAGAATCATCATGAAAGTCAAGATGGAGACTCTTTTGTTGTCTCAAAGCAACTCCCTGGTGCTAACCCCTCAGGGCTCTGCACCCTCCTAAGCCCTGGCAACCACTCATAAGTGTTCCACCTCAATACTTGTGCCATTTCAAGAACAGTTTGTAGGGGACTGGAGCAGTGGCTCACCGGTTACAGCACTTGCCTGGCATGGCGCAAGGACGCAGGTTTGAACCCCAGCACCACAAACACAAAGAAGTATAGGAGCAACGAAAGCCACACAAAAAACTAAATTAAAAAAATTGATTCCTTCTCCCTCCCTCTCCCTCTTCCCCCCCCCCACTGTTCCTCTCTTTAAAAAAAGAAAAAAGAATAGTTTGTATGGAGCAACCCAGATGGGTTGAATGGATGAATGGATTCATAGAGAACAATATGATGGCATTTGTAGCCAAATGGAAAAAATTATGCTTAGTGAAATTTCCCAAACACAGAGACTTCAGGGCCGAATGCTTTCTCTCATATGTGGAAGCTAGAGTAAAACCTAAGACAGGATGAAAGCCGAGTTTAATTAATAAGCTCACCATAGTTGAAATTTCATATAAGCTGGGGGAACCATAGCTATGAAGTTGGGGGAGAAGGGAGGCAGGTACGGAGGGAACAGAGAGAAAAGAGGGGTTTTCAACACAACTGGGAACACTCGACTCCCATGAGAAGCCTAACTATACACAGGCAGGCAGAGAAACTCAGAAATCTCAAAAATCAATATTTATGTATATGCTCAATTTCAGTAATAGCATGCGGGTACTGCAGAGGAGACGTGAGATCGGGAATGGACGAAGCGGGGTAGGTCCTGGACTAGATCAGCTTAACTTTGTCAGTATTCATGGACGCATGAATATGTAACAACGATTCCCGCAATATGTTAAGAGTATGTTGAACAAAAAGAGAGAAATATTAGAAGAACAAAGTATTTGTCCCCCCCAAAAAAAAAGTTTGTAGGGGCTGGAGCGGTTGCTCAGCAGTTATGGCCCTTGCCTGGCATGCACAAGGACCCCAGCACCACGTGCACGGTGAGGTATAGGAGCAACAAAAGCCACATGAAAAGAATAAAGAAGATTAATTCTCTCTCTTAAAAAAATAAAATAGCTTGTAAACGGAAGCCCACAGTATAACCCTGTAATATTATTTTTCTTTTTTTTTTTAAGAGAGAGGGACAATGAGAGAGAGAGAGAGAGAATCAATTTTATTTAGTTCTTTATACGGCCTTCGTTGCTCCAAGACTTCATTGTGCACGTGGTGCTGGGGTTTGACCTCGCGTACTCACACATGCCGGGCAAGCACCGTAACTGCTGAGCCACCCTCCAGCCCTGTAATATTGTTTTTCACTCAGCATAATCCCCTTCAGATACATCCAAATCGCTGCGCGTATCATTAGTTTCTTCCCGTGTGGCTGGGGAAGTGTACTCAGGTCCTTCTCAGCTCACCCCCCAACTCCCCACTGTGCCAGCACCCATACAGAAGCCCTGAACGTGGTGCCCCTCAGAGGCAGCAGCTCCAGCACAACCCCTGTTCCCTGCCACTTGCTTTCTGCAGCGAGAGGAGACCTGATCACCACTTCCAGCTCCTGCCCTGTCCTTCCTCTGACTTTGACTCCTCTGACTTCTGTGACCCTTTGGGGTTCACCACCATATTCCAGAATCTTTCTGCATCTCTTTCAATAGCTTCTTGTTTTGTTTTACAGCATTTTAAAAACTGAGATATGCATCACATGACATTCATTTAAAGTGGTTTCAGTATATTTGCTATGCTGTACAAACGTCACCACGGCCTATTCCAGAACATTTCCATTACCCCGAAAGAAACCTGTCCCTATCCACACTTACAGCAGCTAGTCCAATTCCTCCTCTCCCTGCCCTGGCTCCAAAGTGTCTTTGCTCTCATTTCCTGAAGAAGAGTGTCCCCAGGTAGGGATGGGAGGGTGGCAGTCCTGGGTGTTGTCTGATGTAGCAGCTGGCCAGGGACGGTCACTCACTGTCAGGCAGGGATTTCCTGGAGGAGCAGAGGTCTGGGAGCAGCCCATGTCAAAGTCACAGACCCTCCAAGCAGGGGTCAACCCAAAGGGGCTGGGCGAAAAGCTGAGATCAGAAAGAGTAAGAGGACCCAGTGGAAAAGGTGCAGATAAAGCCGGGAGGGGGCCCTCGTTACGATGCTGACGCCAGCAGCTTTGACAGCATTTGGCCAAAAATACAGGACTCAAGGTGAGGGTTGGCAGAATTCAGGCATCAAAGCCCAGCTGCTAGGCAGTTTGGAAGGTAGGTGGCTTCGCTCCCAAAGGTTGACCAGGAGTCTTCTGTTACAGCCTAGGGGAGGGACAGAACTGCACCCATAAGGACGAGACCTAGAAGCTGCACACGTGCCACCCCCCCACCCTCTACTAGCCAGAACCAGTAAGAAGGCCGCATGGAGCGGGAAGGCTGGCGCCACCTGCCCTACAGACTCGGCGGCTCCTGTGATAAAAAAAAAATAAAAGGAGGAGGGGGCTAAAAGAATTAAAATGGTCAGTGTGTATCCCCAGTTCTGAAAAAAAAAAAAAGTTAATTCTTAAATTTTTGTTTTACTACTACAAAAAAAAAATTAAAGAAAAAAAGGAGAGGATGAAAATTTGGGGACAATGACCAATCTCTTCTTAGTCACCAACCCAGAAAAATCAATGGTTTTACTTGGAGGGAAAACACAAAAACTACGTAGTCACTGCTTTAAAATTCATTTTTCTGTTGTCGTTGTTGTTTTTTATAGTGTGGGGGTGGAACGGTCTCGCACACGGTGCGAGTGCTCTACCATGGAGCCACGCTGCCGGCCCTAAAATTTTCCCTTTGAAAAACAGAGAAGAAGTGTAGCCTTTTGCGGTCCAGCTTTCTAGAGCTAGTCCCGCTGCATCCGTCTAAAAACTTTAACAGGACATTAATGTCACACAGCATGGGGCAAGCTCACCAACCACACCCCGCTGCAACCCCACAGCTGACGCAGGGACAGGGCTTGGGACAGATGTGATTTGTCACTCCCAAGCCTTTTGTTCCTGGGTGGTGCCTCTCTGAGCACTTCATGGATGGCCTCTGGGCACCGAAGCCAGAGAATAAAGACATTTGGGGCTTCGGAGTTCGCAATCCTATGCTGGGTAGAGGATTTGGAATTAGGGGTTCACAATCCCATGCTGGGTAGAGGATTTGGAATTATTTGGAAAAACAAGTGACAAGGCAGAATTGGAGAGGAGTCGCTAATGTCACAGAAGACCAACAGGGGAGTTGGCAGCTCAGTGGACTCCAAGTGCAGGTGGCGTATGCTGGGGCCAGCGTGGACCTTGAGTCCCGGGGCCTGTGGTGCTCTCTGGATATGGTCTGAGCAAGTCCCCCCAAGGGCTCATGTGCTGGGAGCTCGGCCCTCAGTGTGGCGATGATGGCAGGTGCAGAATTGCAGAGGTGGAGCCTGGTGGGAGGGGCAGGACTGCTCCTGTCCCCCAGGTTTCTGGCCCTGTCCCACGTGCTACCACCTGGCAAGCCCTGAGCTGCGGCACTCAGGGGCCTCATACAGTGACGGTGACAGAAAACAGCCTAATGTAACAGTGACGACCAGGAGCTGGGGGACCGTGCAGGGGAGAAGAGGGCAGCGTTGGCACACTTGGCCCTGGTTCCACCCAGGGGACAGGGAAAGATGGACGGAACTGGGGCCACTCTTGCACACAAGGGCCTTGGGATCAGTAGCCCCCAAGCTTTCAGAGTCACGAACCGCCACGTGGAGGATGTGATGGCCAGGCAACCCCGGGACTGCCCAGTTGTTGGGGCAAAGGTGGACACCTGGCTCCAGTAGAGAAATCAAGAAACCAGGGAGGAAGCCTCACCAGGAAGAGGGGGGTTGAAGACAGCAAGACGGCAATGCTGGCAGACTCCAGGGGAGCCGGGAGCAGCTGTGGGGTGAGGACTCGTGTGTCAACACGAAGACGTGGTGGGAATGCCCATTTCAAGTAGAATATTGGAACGTGGGTGTGGAAAATATTGTCTTCAGGATACAATAAAATCAACCTTGGAAATCTCTAAAATCACATTGTACATTCACTTTGTACTCAACACAGTTAAGCTGAATCTTCTGATTCTCATTTTCCCTGCACAGGATTCTTTCTCTTTTTTTGTACCAGGGATTGAACCCAGGGGTGCTTAAACACTGAGCCACATCCCCACTTTTTTTTTTTTATTTTGAGACATTATCTCCCTAAGTTGCTAAGGCTGGCTTTGAACTTATGATCCCCCTACCTCAGCCTCTCAAGCTCCTGGGCCACAGCACCTGACAAGCCATACTACCTTAAAAAGAAGAACTGATATTTGTTGTGTACCCCCCCACTCCCAATTTTAATCCCTGGAATTTGTGAATGTGACCTTGCTTAGAAATAGGGTCTTTGCAGATCTGTGCCTGGGGCATATCTGGATTATTTGGGTGGGCCCTAAATCCAAAGACAAGTGTCCTTAAAGGAGAGATGTTCTGGGAGGAGGAGCCATATGAAGACATAGGCAGAGATTGGAGTGACGGGGCCACAAGCCAAGGAATGTGTGGAGCCACCAGAAGCGCCTCCAGAAGCCAGAAGAGGTGGGAGGGATTCTCCTCCAAACCAACACCTTGATTTTGAACTTCAGAACAAATTTCTGTTGTTGGAAATCATCACATTTGTGTTGATCTGTCGGAAGTACCCAAGGATATGAATACCTGTAAAGAGGCCTGGAGAGGTGAAGCGAGAGGCCCACCGGGCTGGAGCAAGGATCAGATCTTCCATGTGGGACAGGGGCCCACTTTGCCACTGCATCAAGTTCTCCACCCCAGTGTGCACAGCAATTCCCTGGGGAGCTGGCCATGCCCCAGACACTGAGCCCAACCTGGGTTTGAGTCAGCAGGCACTGCTGCTGGGTTAGGGACCCCACGCTGAAGACCGCCGGCCAGTGCTCATCCTAGAAGTATCCTTCACAGTTAAAATGATTAACAGCTAATGCAAAGACAAAATTTGGAGAGAAATGCACGTCCCTCAACAAAACGTCAAAAACTGAAAAAGAGCCAGGCACGGTAATTCCAGCGGCTGGAGAGGCTGAGGCAGGAGGATTGCAAGTTCAAAGCCGGCCTCAGCAACTTAGCAAGAGGCCCTAAGTAATTTTGCAAAACCCTGTCTCAAAATAAAAAATAAAAAGGGCTGTGAATGTGGCTCACTGGTTAAGCGCCCCTGGGCTCAATCCCCAAAAAGAAAAAGAAAAATGAAAACGACCACAAAAACATTACACCGCAAGTGAAGCTAGAACACAGCTCCCGTCACCTCCCTTCCTCCGGGCACTGATCTGACGGAGGTGTCCGTCAGTTTGCCCTCTGTGTCTGGCCTTCTCGTGCACCTTCTGCTCGTCTCTTCCTGGCGTCCTGGGTTTTCTCATCTCCTTCTGGCTCACGGATGCTCTTTCTCTGCCCTACTTGAACGGGCTGCACTTTGTCCACCCAAGTGCTGTTAGCGTGCGCCTTGCGCACAGCATCCCTCCCTGAAGTCCCATGTCCCCCTCCCCACCTCTCCACAAGTGCAGCTGTCCCCACCCCAACCAGCTCCAGATCCAGGTCACCACCTTTCTCCCTGGCAAGAGAAAGAAGGCAGAGATGGCACACCCAGACGAACCTCCAGGTCCCACGGCTGCCCAGGCCCCTCGCCAGCATCGAGGCGGAGGCGGGGATAGCGAAGGCTTTCGTGGGCTGCGAGCCCCTGCGGGCTTGACTCTGACCACTCCAAGCCCTCCCATTCAAAATGCTCTAAGAATCGGGCAGGTTCTCCAGGAACACGAGGCACAGCCCCTCCAGGCCACCCGCTCTGCAGAGGGACTCCACACACATAGCACATGGAAATCTTTATTGTGACGCTCAGTGGAGAACATCTGTAAACCAGCTTACTGTAGTGGTGCAGCCGCGACGCATGCTAAGGCACTTTCGTTATACAAGAGGGTGCTTGCTGGGAGTGCTGCTCCTTCGTGATGGCAACCGGGACCTGAACTCAGAGCCCTACAGGCCTGGAGAGAGCGTCAGGATGTGTTGAGTTTGTTTCCTTTTAAAAAATGCTTCCGTGCCACAAGCAAGTCTAAATGCAGCATTTACAAACGGGAGCAGGAGCAGACTCAGCAACCAGTGTAGACCAGGGCAGGACAGCCACCCTCTTCTAAACATGGTTCCAAAGGAAAGGCAGTGATAAAGACCTGGAATCGTATCATTTATTACAAGAAGGGAAAAAGAAATCTTTTTTTTTTTTCCAAAAATATCTGATTTTCAACTGTGCTGAGTCAGCGTTGCAGTGAGCTACCCTAGGGCCCAGTCCTGGAGTAGGCACAAAATTGCAGAGGGCCACCAGCCCTCTCTGATGCTCTGGCTGCCAGACTTGGGACAAGTCCCTTAACCATTAAATATATTTGGTCCCCAAAAATGTTGGGAGAAGCCACCGGAAGTCTGCTGGGCTTTGCAAGTGGCCCAGACGACCTGCCTGCTTGGCCCTGACAGCCTAGCTGTGCAGGGACAGGCTGCCCTTGGCAGAGGAGGGGAAGGGGCATTGCACTTGAGACATTTTAGAATCAGGAAGGGGGCAGTGAGCACGGCGCTGCCCCGAGGGGTGGGAGGAACTGCCCCTGGCCCCCAGCATTCTGTGCCCTGCACAGAGGCGGAGCTCCTGGGCTGCTCCTTGCAGACAATCAGGGCCCAGGGGAAGGGGACCAGTGCGGGGGGGAGTGAGGTCACCACGTGTGATTGCCAACAGCAGAGAAGGGAGGAGGAGGGAAGAGCTGGTGGCAGAGCGAGGGAAGCTGTCGGGCTATCAAAAATCCTTAGTCTGAAGAAAAATAGATTCATAGAAAACTCCCGTGCCCGCCCCAGGGGCCTGCCCGCCTCGCCTCACCATCTGTGCTTATGGGCGAGAGAGAATGGAGACCTGCCGGTCACCTGCCCCCCCCCCCCCGGCCCTGGGCCTGGCCCTGACTCTTTGGTATGATTCTCAGAGGGTGGGAGAGGAGGTGGGGGCTGCAGCAGAGGAAGCCAATGCCCTCAAGGCTGGGATGGGAGTGGGATCACGGTCACAGCAGTCCTGAGTGGGGTGCCGAAGGGTCTGGAAGGGGAGGTGGAGTCGTCTGTCCATCCATCTCAGGCAGTAGCAGGAGGAAGCAGCCTATTCAGCAGGCTTGGCCTCGGCCCCGTCTGCCTTGCCGTCCATCTCCTCATCCGAGCAGTCGCCAGTACCTTTCCTGGCCATTCGGCGGGGCACGACAAATGGCAGGTCCCCACGCCTGTGGACAGAGGCAGAGGTTCAGTGGGGCTCAGCTGAGGGTGGCAGGGCACAGGGCACACATTTCAAGGCCATCTTTAGGGAGAAGCTGTGCTCAGCCTAAGGTCCGCTGCTCTGGGAGGGACAGGAGGACTCAGGGAAGCAGAGCTCCCCACTGCTGTATCAGGTAACCCTGAATGACAGTGCATGGAACAGGACTGGCCAAAGGGCGAGGCACAGAAGTAGGTCAAGTCACCTGCAAACTTATCAAACAGGTGGGGCTGGGCTGTGGCCCAGGGGTACAGAGCTTGCCTACCATGCATGAGGCCTTGGGCAACATCCTCAGTATCCCAAAATCAACATCATGCCACAACAGGTGGAACTGAGAAATATAGATCTAAGCAGAAAATTCATGTGAAATACTAACTACAAAGTTTAAAAGAAGAAGAAAAAGAAATGAGAATCTCAGAGGAAAAGGTCCTTTGACACACGTGCTGGCACCTCCTGAGTGCTGCAGTCCCCAAGGAGCACAGCTGCTCTCTACATGCACTGCTCATGCACAGGAACCTCTGAGGTGCCTAATGTGTGCTGGGGCCGTGGCTCTGTGGCAGAGAGCCTGCCCCACAAGTACAAGGCACTGGGTTCCAATCTCAGCAGGAAACAACCAAACCCCAGCCTGGAAGCACGCTAATCAGGCCTGCGGCTGCAGGACGACCATCCAAAGCAGGCCGGGAATAATCTGCAGAGAGAGCCCAGGAAGGCCCGGCTGCTCTGTGATGGGCACCATCTGGGTTTATCACCGAGCACTGTGCTCACTGGCTCTGGCTAGAACCGTGATTCCCTGAACACTGCTCCTAGAATGAGCTAGCTTTGGAAGGGCAGACGGGGGGCACCCTGGGTGGGCAGCCTGGGCTCACCTGAGCTTGTTCTTCAGGGAGCTGACCTCGCGGTTCATGGCATCCGCGGTCTCCGTGGCATCCTCCAGCTCACGCTGCAGCTTCCGGCGTGAGGCGTTGGCCCGCTGGGCCTCCTCCTCAGCCTCCTCCAGCTGTCGCTTGAGCTGCTTCAGGCGGGTGGACGCCTTGTCTGCCTGCAGGGAGACGCGGCCAGGGGCCCTGGTCAGGGGCTCTGGGCGAGCGCCCACCCAGCCCCACCTCCACTCGTGCACATACCTGGTCCTTGTACTGCTCCGCGTTCCTCCGCTCATCATCCACCTGCAGCAACACGTCCTTCAGCTTCTTCTCTGCACGGCGCACCTGTTTGGAGGCCGCCTGGCGCTCCCTGTGGGGCACAGACATGGCTCAGAGGGGACATGCTCGCCCAGGGGTCTAGCCAGCGAGCCGTTTCCAAACCTCCATTTCTGGGGCCTTGAGGCTAAGGTACCAGTCTTTCTGGGGACTAGCTGCTTTATCTCTTAGGACAGACTCTGAGACCCCCATTTCACAGGAGAGGAGAATGTGCTCAGGGAAGGGACACATCTCAAAGGGCACATATGTAGCTAGGAACTGGGCAAATGGAGGTTTGGGGCCTGGTGAGACACCTGTAATCTTCAAAGCAGCCTCAGATGTGTGAGTGCACAGACAGGTGGGCAGGAACCCGGCCTCTCTAGCCCTCAGAGACAGCCAGTAAGGCCTCCAGCCCCACAAGGTCCCCAGCAAAAACACGAGGGTGCCACATGGGAAGATGGGCTCTGGGCTCAGGGACAGAGCTGGTTCCTGACCAGTCTCAGGGAGGGACCCATCCAAGGGGGGGACAGAACAGCCACCTGCCAACTTGGGCAGGACGGGGGCACCTACTTGGTCTCATTGTCCAGCTGCTCCTCCAGCTGTACAATCTTGGCCTCCAGGGCGGTGATGGAGGCCTTGTACTTGGACTTGACGGTGCTCTCCATCTCCTGCAGCTTGACCTTGAGCTCCTTGTTCTGGCGCTCCAGCTGCTGCCGCACGTTCTCGTTCTTCTGGGCATGGCTGCGCTCCAGGTTCAAGTCAGTATTGATCTGGTCGATCTGCAGGAAGGAGGGCCGGTGACCTGGGGGAAGGCTAGGCCCTGGCTACTGGCTAGAGGAAGCAGGCAGCAGGATCCTGCTGGACCCCAGAGACTTCCTGATGCCCGAGAGAGGAACCCAGGGAGACCTCCAGCTGCCAGGGAGCAGTGGCACCCAGCCTGAGCTCCTGCAGCTGCTGCCTGCTTCACCCAAGTCGGGCGCCAGCCACCCAGTACCCACCTGCAGGTTGGCCTTCTTCAACCGGTCGTTGATGAGCTCTGTGTTGCCCTGCTCCTCCTCCAGCTCCTCCTCCAGCTGGGCGATGCGCGCCTCTAGCCGCCGCTTTTCCTCCAACGCCAGCGCTCTGGGGAGGCAGGGGAGGTGAGAGGCTGTGGGCTGGGGGAGACCCTTGGGGCCCACCTCTTATCCCCTGTGACTCACCCTTTGCCGCTGCTGTTGGCCATCTCCTCGGCAAGCTCATCCCGCTCTTGCTGGGCCTGACGCTTGGCGCGCTCTGCGGCTGCCAATTCCTACCACAAGGACCCAGATGAGACCCACTGGAGTCACTGGGAGCCTCATTCCCAGCACTCCACACACTTGAGGCACCCTCCTCTCCCCGTCCACACAGCCCTTTCCTGTGAGCCCCCTAGCTCACAGGCTAATTCCTCCCTCTGGGGTCATAGCTTAAGCACTGCACACTAATAAAACCCCTACATCTGAGGTGCTAGGAAGCCAGGGCCAGAAATATCCTGGCCTCACAGGGGAGCCACGTGGACAGTCCCTCAACGCTGGTCTCTGCACTCCACACAGCCCAGAGACCAGGCGTGAGTCCCAGATGGAGCCTGGGGGCTCTGCATGCCAGGTACAAGGGGACAGCTTCACCCTGGAGGTGCAGTAGCCTCCCCAGGGACACACAAGTGACAGTGGCAACAGGGATCACCAGGCAGGATGAGCCTGAACTGGGGGCTTGCTGTGAGCATGCTGGGAACCAGCAGCGACTGGCAGGAGACCCTCAAGGCCTGCAGATACTCAAGATGTGCTGCACAGGTCCCACAAGGCAGCCAAGGGGACTCTCAGGCCCCTCGCCCCAACCATGACTGTATTCATCATGCCAGGACCCTGGCTACGGAAAGCCCTGGCGGTCACCACTCCTCCCTGCTGAGCCCAGCTCACCTCCTGCAGCTGCATCATCTCTGCCTCCATGCTCTTGAGCTTCTTCTCGTTCTCCTTGGCCTGCGCCAGGATCTCCTCGCGGGAGGCACGTGTGTCGTCCAGCTCCCGCATGCAGTCCTTCATCTGGGCCTGGGAACGCAGGAGGGGTGAGCACCACCGCCCATGCCCCCCACCCCAGTCCTCCCCCTAACATCCCTTGCAGGTACATCTCGTCAGCAGGGACCTGACGCCATAGTTAGCCACCTGGTGCAGAACAGGTGTAACTACGACAAACTAGTGCTGTGTTCCCTACCACTTCAACACAGTCCTGATAGTTAGGATTCGAGAGCACGTGGGACTCTCTTGTGTTCCCTACCACTTCAACACGGCCAGGCTGGCCTGGCTACCAGGCAGAAAGCACCTCCTTCTGTCTCTCTCCTGCTCCTGTTTTGATTTTAAAGATCTGTTGCCAAATAGCCTTTTTCTCCTTTTGCAGATAAAGCCCATCCTGGGACTCCCTGTGCCTGACTGTGAGCATGCTGTGAGCCAGCGAGTTCTGGCAGGAGACCCTCAAGGCCTGGGGATGCTCATGAGATGCAGAGTATGACCTTTGTTGCATTCAGACTGTGATACCTGCAATCCTCTATCTATGTCCCTACTGAACCCAGGGTCTTATGCATGGCAGGAAAGCACTCTAGAGCTGAATAAAATCCCCAGGCCTTTTTTAATTTTAATTTATTTTTTATTTTGAGATGGGGTTTGGCTGAGGCAGAAGGCTGGGCAACTCAGCCAGACCCCATCTCAAAATAAAATCTACAAAAGAAGAGCTAGGGAAGGGCTGAGTTGCCCAGCCTCCTGCCTCAGCCTCCCAAGCAGCTGGGATTACAGGTGTTCACCTTGGCACCTGGCTTGAATTGATACTGGTTGCTGGCACACTGGGCGAGATGGGGCCCCCTCAGAGCTGCTTTTAACATGTTACTCTTTAATTACCAGAGAGGAAAACATCCCATGCCCTGGGCTGATCCTCAGACCCCTCAGCTCAGCGTTCTCAATCGCTGCCCACCCAGGCTGGGCTAGGTCAGTACCTGGTTTCTTCTGGAAACTTGCATTAGTGGCTACCCCCGCTAACGCTTCTACATGCCCAGGTTCAGAGGCGCTCCCCTGCTTTCTTGTTTAATGTACTCGGTCCCTGATCTTACTGCAATTTGCTTTCAGCTGCCTGTTTCTTCTCTGCTCTGCCCCAAGTCTCTGAGATGGGTGAGGAGCACCCACTTCCTTGTTCCGAGAGGGGAAGGCAGCAAGTCCCAGCCTCCTCTGATCCTCCACTCTGCGCGGCCTGGCCTTACCTGCAGCTTCCGCAGCTGTTTGATGGCTTCCTCGCGGTTCTTGTTGGCAGTGTCGATGTGTGCCTCCAGATCCTTCAGGTCCATCTCTAGTTTCTTCCGAGCGGCCACTGCCATGGAGCGCTGCTTCCTCTCATCCTCCAGCTCCGCCTCCATCTCCCGCACCTGGGGAACACAAGCAGTTAAGTGGCTGGGCCACACATGGACCGCACACCAGCTGAGCCCAGGTGAGCTCAGGACAATCCTTCGAGATCCATGGGGCCTCCAGGGGTCAGGGAGGTGAGCCATGGAGAGTGGAAGAAGGGGCCTCAGGAAGCCAGGGCCGGCGTACCTGTCTGACCAGCTGCTTCTTCTTCTCTTCACTCTGCTCATCGCGGCCCTGCAGGTCTCGCTCGAACTGGGCCTTCATGGCCTGCAGGTTCACCTCCAGGCGCAGCTTGGCATCCTCGGTGGCCTGCAGCTCGTCCTCCAGCTCCTCGAGCTGGGTCTTCATCTCCTCCACCTGCTGCTCCAGGGCCCGCTTGGACTTCTCCAGCTCATGGACCTGAGGCCGAGAGCCGGATCAGGCCACGGGCATCGTCACACACACCCTGGCCCGTGGCGCCCCAC
>PVKS010031795.1:0-23133 GCA_004027875.1 Aplodontia rufa
TCCACCCTTTTCTCTCAATGCTGCAAACAAACTTTTGCTTTGCCGTCATCATCGATGCGATTCTGTGTGTGGCCTGCAGTCCAGGCCACCAAAGTCTCTCTGCATCTGCAGCAGACCCTCCTCCAGCTTTGGGTAGGCTCCACGCCTTCGGTGAAGCAGGTCCTTTGACAGCTCCTGTCCCTCTGTTCTTGCTCCTCCAGATGGTAGCTCGGATGGGGCACAGCCATTGTCCCCTGGTTTTACACTCTTGTGGTCCTCAGCCCATGCTAATGTCATCCCCAGCTCAGTCGCTCCTGTGACCTCTTAGCAGCACTCACCATGGGTTTTCCTGCTTATGAACTGAGATGAAGAAAATCAAGCACAGGAGAATTTCTGCGACACAGAGAGGAGGTGTGCAAGGCACTGCTTCAGGGTAAACTTGTCCTGCAAGCGGAAGTACACTCTAAAGCAGCAATAAGGTTATATTACGTAATAAACCGTAACAAGGTCACGTCCAGTGTTATGTGCTATGATGACTGGCAGCACCGTGGGAGGAACGAGTTGTGCTATGACGTCACCGGGTGATGGGAACTTTTCAGCTCCCTATAGTCTTTAGGCACCACCATCGTTCACATGGTCCATCACCGAATTGGTCTTTTATCTTTCCTAAATGCTTGAGCTCCAGTTCTCATCCTCCTGGCGGTCTCTGTCTCTGACGTCGGCAGAAGCACAAAACCTTCTGGGCATTCTTTTTATTTTATTTTTTTAAAATTTTTATTTTTAGAGAGAGGGACAGTGAGAGAGAGAGAGAGAGAATCAAATTTATTTAGTGTTTTATGAGGCTTTTGTTGCTGCAAACTTCGTCGTGTATGTGGTGCTGGGGTTCAAACCTGCGTCTTCACGCATGCCAGGCAAGCGCTATAACCTCTGAGACACCGCTCCAGCCCACTTTTCGTCTTCTTAATGCCTAAAATAGGTGACTCTATTTTAGACTTTGGGTTTGCTTGGATTGTGAACCTGGTTTACTTCATGCTTTGAATACAGCCCTTGCTTCTCTGCCACTGGGACCTATTTTTAAAATGATATTTATTTTTCTCTTCCTCCTTCTTCCCCTCGCTAATCTTGGGGGAAGCAGGATCACCTTTCTTCCCCATCCTAGGCAGGGCAAGTCTGAGCACACACCCGCCACAGGAGCCACAGAATTCAGACTGCGGGATGGCGCCAGAAGATCTCATAACACGCGACTTAGAACACCGACAGGGAGCCGGTGGATGCAGCCTTTGAATCACCTCTTAAAAGCGCCCTGTTCTCCCTGATGGGCCGAACCACATTCTCGGATGCAGCAGTCTCCTGTGTTTCTCCTTTGCTTAGCAAAGCAATAAGCCTTCTTTCTCCTTTTTCTCAAAATGGTGTCCTTGTTATTGGGTTGGCAGGAGGACAAGGACTGAGCTTTCAGGAAGAGGATGGGGATCATTTCTCCTTGAATCTTTTCTTATTCGTATGTGAAACTGGTCTTGCCTTCTGAACCACAGGTGGGGGGCGCAGTTCTTGAGCTCTGCCCACTTTTCTGTAGCCTGAAGTTCCATATTAATGGGAGAGAGCTACCCGGGATTGCCTGTAGCCCTTCTTAGAGCAACTGGGCTCTATCTTTCTGAGATTTATTTAGTATCTTTTTTTTTTTTTTTGTACTGGGGATTGAACCAAAGGTGCTTAACCACTGAGCCACATCCCATCCTTTATATTTTTTATTTTGAGACAGTGTCTTGCTAAGCTGCTTAGGGCCTCACCAAGTTGCTGAGGCTGGCCTTGAACTTGCAGCCCTCCTGCCTGAACCTCCCGAGTTGCTGGGATTACAGGCGTGCACCACCACACCCAGCTTTTATTGAGTATCTTGTATCAGAGGTTGCTCCACCATGAGGGGAGGATGGGCATGGGGAGGTGACGAGATAATTGTGTTCCCATTGTAGGAAGAGGTTTTCCTGGGGTGTGTTCTGTTAGGGAAAGTAAAAAATAGCTGCTCAGTCCCTGGTTTCACCTGCCTCCCGCATTACCAACTGCTGGAGAATATCATTTTTGAAAGATTAGCCTTGTGTCAGTAGCCAAGATGGCTTCAGGTGGCAGAGGTGGCCTTGGGGGCTTAAAGAGGCACAGCTTATGGTGATAAAAGTGGGAAATGAAATAAAGAGGTGAAAACCTTCTGTTTAAAGAGAAAAATAAACTCTGGTCATTTAGAGGGGAAATACCACCAATGTACGGTGATAGAAGAGACAGAGATAACAAACAACAGGGAACAGAAATGTGTTTGTTAGCCTTGGGATCTGACAAATTGATAGTGGTCTCTGCCACAGACTGAAAACTGTACGATTTTATGTGTGTTCAGAAAAAAAGAAACCTCCGTACAGGCATCCTTCAACTCCTTCAGAAGTGAAGAAGGAAGAGAATGATGTTGCGTGTGTCATGAGTTAGAAATAAAATTATTAAAAATCCTGAGGTGCTGTCAGAAGATCAAACACATGCCCAGAAGTGGGTGAGCAAGACAGACTTGGCTTCTGCCGAAGCTGCACTCACAGAGGGGATCCAATGAATAAGCACCCTTGGGTGGCAGTGGGCCTGCTTTTATTCCCAACCCGATGCAGTCCTATCCTTCACTCTGATTGGAGGAGCTCAGGGATACGATCCAAGTGATTGGCTAATATAAAATTGGGGAGGGTACAGAAAAGAGCTATGGGTGAAATGGGGTATCTGACAAGGAGTTTAAAAACGGGTTATCTCTGACCACAGGGTTCCTGACGTAAGGTGTACCTTTTATACATGAACCTTAAGACTGCATTCCGAAAATGGACCATCAGACTTCTTATTTCTCACTCATACAATCTCAATCTGACACATATGCATGTTCATTTGTGCACATACGTACATTTAAATCTATAAGCACAATGGTTATTTCTGAAATGGTGTATACATGTTTTTAATTTTTCTTTGTATTTTTCTGTAGTTTTCAACCTTTCTGCAAATGAACATGATAGAGAATAATAGAGAAAAGAGTTGCAGGGCTGGAGCGGTGGCTTGGTGGTTACGGTGCTTTGCCTGGCAAGGGCGAGTATGTGGGTTCAAACCACAGCACTGTCAGAGGAATGAAAGTCACATGAAAAACTAAATAAAATGGCTTCTCTCTCTCTCTCTCTCTCTCTCTCTGTCCCCTCTTAAAAAGAAAAAAAAGAGTTGCAAAAAAAAAAAAGAGAGAAAAAGATTTTTTTTTTTTACATCAAACCCAGCGGCTCTCTGCTAAGCACACTCTTCTACTGAGGTTCACCCCTAGTCAAGAAAAAGATGTGTAACAGAGAAAAGTTGTAGGAAAGGGAGTCTAAGTCTGTAGGACTGGGGCTGAAGTGGTAGCTCAGTGGTTAGGGCGCTTGCCTGCACGCCCAAGAACGTGAGTTCAAACCCTAGCACCTCGTACACAATGAAGTCTCGGAGAAACAAAAGCTAAGTATGAAAAACTAAATATGACTGGGGGCTGGAGTGGTGGCTCAGCAGGTATAGTGCTTGCCTGGCATGCGAGAGTATGTGAGTTCAAACCCCAGCACTACGTACTAGGAACTATGGGAGGAATGAAAGTCACATGAAAATCTAAATAAAGATGGCCTCTTTCTCACTCTCACACTGTCCCTTCTTTCTAAAAAAAAAAATTAAATGTTTGTTTCTCTCTTTTTCTCTTTTACCATCCATCCCTCTCTCTTCACAAAAAAGTCTGTAGGACCACTTTATTATTATTATTACTATTATTTTGTATTGGGGATTGAAACCAGAGGCACTTAATCACTAAGCCTCATCCCCAGCCCTTTTGATTTTTTATTTTGGGACATAAATTGCTCAGAGCCTCACTAAGTTGTTGAGGCTGGCCTTGAACTTGTGATCCTTCTGCCTCAGCCTCCCAAGCCACTTGGATTACAGGTGTGTGCCATTCTACCGGGCTGCAGTACTATGTTTCAGACAAATTGTCACAAAAAATGGTTCAACTGGTTAAAAACAAACAAACCACAAAACCAACCTTGGGGAGGCAGGGTTTAGTGCTTTTGAACTCTTCAAATGTGGTTGGCTCAAACTGAAATGAGCTGTTAAATGTGAAGCACAAAACGACTTTCAAAGACAGCACGAAAAGGAAAAAAACCTCGTGCACTTTTTTTTAAAGAGAGGACAGTGAGAGAGAGAGAGAGAGAAAGAGAGAGAATCAATTTTTATTGAGTTTTTCACATGGCTTTTGTTGCTCTGACACTTAGTTGTGTACGTGGGTGCTGGGGTTTGAACCTGTGTACTTGCACATGCCAGGCAAGTGCTGTAACTGCCAAGCTACCGCTCCCGTCCCTACCTCATGCATTTTAATACATTGGTTACATTAAAATGAAAATTGTGGACATATTAGGCTAGATAAAATATATATTGAAAGTAACTATTTCTTTTTACTTTTAAAAATGTACCTACTAGAACTTTTAAAATTACATACATGGTTTGCATTTGTAACTATATTTCTGCTGGACATTGCTACTCTACTCTAGAATACCTTTTTTGGGGGGGAGGTCCTGGGATCCAAGTGAGGGGTGCTTTACCACTGAGCCACATCCCCGGCCTTTTTATTTTGAGACAGGATCTTGCTAAATTGCTTTGGGCCTTGCTAAGTTGCTGAGGATAACCTCAAACTTGCAATCCTCCTGTCTCAGCCTCCTGAACTGCTGGGTTTCTAGGCATGCACCACAAAACCTGGCAGAATATCATTTAATTTTTTAAAAATAAACCAGTGAAACCCAGGTGACTTTTAGTACCCTACCTTCCCTGTAGTAATAACAAAGCTTCATCCTCATCCTAAGTAGTAGAGGCATCCAGTTCCTCTTCTTGCTTGTCCCAATGTCCTGTTAGGTTTGGTGTACAGTGGTCCCTCAGTTCCCATGGGGGACCATTACCAGGACCCCAAGGATGCCTGACTCTGAGGATACTCAAGTCCCTTCTCTAAGATGGCGTAATATTTGCTTATAATTTGTACAATTCTCCCATAGACTTTCAATCATCTCTAGATTACTTAAAATACCTAATGCAATGTTAACTGTTGGGGAAATAGTTGTTATACTGTATTGTTCAAAGAATAACAACAAGCAAAAAATGTTCATGTTCAGTACAGATGTGGGTTTTTTTTAAAAGATTCTCAAGTATTGTCCAGCCAAGGTTGGTTGAATTCTTGAACGTGGAGCCCATGCCTACAGAGGACTGTATTCTGCATTTGAGAAACATACAGGGAAGAGCCACAAGGCAGGTGGCTTTCCTGCTGGAGGCTGTCATCTCATTCCTGGGATCTCTGTTCAATTTGATCTTGACCACTAAGTGGATTTCTGAGACTATTGCCCCTTTTAATTCTTTCTCCAAAACAGTGCTGACGCAGAGATTTTCTGATTCCCAGGCATAATTACAGAGTAAGCAGAACTGAGTTGGGCTTGTCTCTTCTCCCTCTTCCAGTGCCATTCTCCACGGGGGGGCCTTTCTTGCTCCTGCAGGGCGTCCTGTCCTGCTGCAGAGCACCCCTTCACCTCCCTTCCTCCAGGGTCCCAGTCCCTCCTTGAGGCACCAGCTGACAATTCCAAAATTTCTTGAGGTTTTCTTTTTTCACACGAAGCATTCTGCTTTAGCGTCTCCCCTGGCCTCTGCCTCGGCGGTCCTGCATTTCAGGCCGCAGGCAGACGCGCTCAGGTTTCCCTGCGCTCTCTTTGATGGCACCACTTCATTTGGTTTTCCTGGTTTTGCTTGTGGCCAGGTAGCCTAAGCCTCACTATCAGCCGGGCTCTGCTGTTTGCGCAGTTCTCAGGTAACAGAAAGGCTTAAGGCATGAAATGTTTGCTTTCCAAAAATTAAGATGGAATGGCAGCTGCTATCTGCAGAGCACTGCAGGGGCTCTGACATTCCGGGGTGATCTTAGCTTCTGGTCTCTCCCACGCTGACTCACTCCATTCCTAAACAGAACTCTATCGTAGCAATACTATTAGGCTGGCTGGGGACGTGGCTTCAGCTAGCCTGCATGGTCATGGTATCATGAGGCCTGGCTGACGTGGCTTCAGCTAGCCCACAGGGTCATGGCGCCTGGCCAATCAGTTTAAAATACTGAGGGTGCCTGGCCAGTGGTGGGGGAAGGACGGAGGAAATAAAAGCATTTTCCATTTTTTCCATCAGTGAAGAGAAGTTCACTCAAGCTGCTTGGTTGATCAACAACATTCATTGAGGGCTCACTTTGCTATGACATCACGATCATCATTCTTCCCATTATCATGAGATCAATGTATATTTTTTTGGTACTTTTTTCCCTAGCAAATTTGCTACACCCAGCTGAGGCTAGAGGTCACTGAAATGCACTATCTTAGTTCAATTTCAAAATAGACTTTTTTATTTTTTAATGTAGGTTTTGTTATTAGGTATGGGAGGCTAACAAATGAGGAAGCGATTGATACTGAAAATTCAGACCTCTCAAGGGGAGGAGCAGTGCTATACCACGTCAGGTCCCTGGGAAAGAACCAGGGACCATCCGGAGGCAGAGGGAGCGGGCGGAAGCCAGGAGGCATGGCAAAGCCAGGTAACCTGATTTGGGGTTGACCAGTATGGATGCTGTCTGCTGTGGCCTTGGTCTTTCCCTGGCCTGGGGTGATTAGGGCAGGGGAATATTGGTTGAGTGTGGACAGAGGAAGCGGTGCAAAGCTTGCCATCTGGACTGGCTGGCTTGTGTTTGACAAGTGGCCTCCCGGGTGGCCCCCCAGGTGAGTCATTTATTGTCTCATATCTAGGAGAGGCAGGTCAGCAAGGTCCCAGATATCAAAGCAGAAAATTACATAAAATAAAAAGGTGTGATGAATACAACTTCAGATTTTTTTTTTAATTTGTGGAAAAGATTTAAAAAAATAGAGAAAATAGTAAAATGAATCCCCAGGTCCACATCTTGCAGATTCAGTGATTACCAACAAAGGCCCTTTCTTCTGGCCCCACCCACTCTCCATCTTCCTCACCATGGGAGTATTTCAAACAAATCCCAGGCTTTTTATAACTTTGTTCATAATAATTTCGCTACTGTCTAAAAGAAATGGACTCTTAAAAAACACACAAAGCACCATTATTACACATTAATATGAACAATAATTCTTTATTGTTATGAAGCATCCGCTCGGCATTCAGAATTATCAGGTGGTGCACAATATTTTTCGAGGTGTGCTTAAATCAGGGTGCGAATAAGGCAAATGCAGTGTCTTTGACCATCAAAATCTCTGTTCACTCTAAATTCTCTTGGGGTGTTACAAAGTAGCAATATAAAGAAAAGGTGAGAGCCAGTGTCAGCTTGTAAGTTTCACTATAGACTTTTTCTTTCTTCTAAAAGTTGCACATATTTAAGGATTACCTTGTGATGTTTCAGTCGGTGTATATGTTGTATAAATACGTGTGTATGTTGGGTAATGCTCAAATTGGGATAAAAATAACTATTCTCTTAAACACCAGTTCTTTGCAATGAAAACATTCAGAACCCTTTCTTCTACCTTATTTGCCACTATAAACTTCTCCTTTTTTTCTTTTGATTGAACCCAGGGCTGCTTACCCGATGAGCCACATCCCCAGCCCTTTTCAATTTTTATTTGAGACAGGGTCTCACCGAGTTGCTTAGGTTCTCACTGAGTTTCTTTCTTTCTTTTTTTTTTTACCAGGAGGGATTTTATTTTCAGTAAATTTGCAAATTTTCTTCCACTTGATATTATTAAGCAAATTATATTCCATTTCTAGGCTTATTTCCTGGTCGTTATCTGTAGGATAAATGACTTTTAGAGAGATAAGTATATGACTGTTTTCCAAAGTAACCAGGAGATGATTTTGGATAGGATGTGGTCAACCTTTTTTTAGTTTTAATATATGATTTATTGTAATGTATATTTAAAATATAAAACCTGTGATTTCACAGATAATATCATCTAAGAAAATATTAGGTTTTAAAAGGTGAGTTGATTTAAATGAAAATATTAACCATATAATTGCATAGAAGGCATGTCTCACTGAGTTTCTGAGGCTGGCTTTGAACTTGCGATTCTCCTGCCTCAGCTTCCTGAGCCGCTAGGATTACAGGTGTGTACCACTGTGCCCAGCACCACCATAAACTTTTAAATATCACAGCACAGATTGTGACTGAGAGAAAAGGTTTTGAGTCATATGCTTTGGAACATCTTACTTTTTAAGGAATCAGATTATGTATTCGCATCACATACAGCACATGTGGAGGGACGCTTATTGAGCCATTGTTCTCTCCTGCCATAGAGAACTGAAAATATCTGGGAGCTGGCAGAAGGGTCAGAGTTGGATGGGAGGGAAACTGAGTTACACAGTGACTTGGCATGGCTCCCAGCCTGCTCCTGCCCCTCTTTTGTTTTTAATTTTTGGCACCGGGTATTGAACCCAGAAGTGTTAGTCACTGAGCCACATCTCCAGTCCTTTTTATTTTGTATTTTGAGACATAACCTTGCTAAGGTGCTGAGGCTGGGTTTGAACTTGCAATCCTCCTACCTCAGCCTCCCAAGCCACTGGAATTACAGGCGTGTGCCACTGATCCTAGCTCTGGCTCCTCTTTGACAAGACTGCCTGCGGAAGGTTTGTGGAAACAGATCCCTAAACATGTTTGGGGATAGAGCTGTGGACATAAAGCCCAACCAGATGAGAAGAGGCAGCCAGAGTCTATTTAGAGCTTGCAAGGGAGTTGGCCACCGTTACCTGTCTGTTGTCAGAGAACTGGGAAAGGTTCATGGCGGAACAAAGGGACAGCTTCAAGTGCACTGAGCAGAGGCCGCTGGTGTGGCTGGAGGTGGCTGCTTAGGCGGAGGTGCTATGAGATTGCTTAGGGGTGCATTTGGCTTTCTCTGCTTGGTACTGAGCTGGAAGCTGTCCATCACTTAAGTCCTGGCCACTGGGGCCACTTGCTGAAGGGTGGATGTTTGGCATCCCGCATTATTTCTAGACCCACCCATCTCATTTGCTGTGATCTGGCTTCTCGTGGACTGTCCTGGGCTGGCTCTTGCACACAAGGGGCTGGATTCCCAGGCAGGTTGCTGCAGCTTCTGGGCCAGAGTTCTATTTTTACACATGCTCTGGCCATCATCTGTATATTCAGTCTCTCGGAGGACAGAAAGGACAGCTGTGTTGTGCTTCCTAGGGGGGGTCTTGCCCAGTTCTTCACCCCCAGTCAGCTGTGAGTGTCACTGAGTCAGATGCGCGAAAAGACCTGAGAAAGCTTTCTGAATGAGATGCGAGTGAGTGAGAATGTGGGAAAGTGTTCAAAGTTCCCAGGACCCTCTCAGAGCCCAGCAAGAGCTGAGAGAGAGCCTGCTGTCTTGGGAGGCCACATTCTCAGAATAAAGAGAAACTTCATGGTTCCAATGACCAAAGGGCACAGGACTTTTTTACTAAAAAAAAAAAAATATTCATTTTTGTTTTGATACCAAGGATTAAACCCAGAGGGGCTTCATCACTGAGCCTCATCCCCAGACCATTTTATATTTTATTTTGAGACAGGGTCTTGCTAAATTGCTTAGGGCCTCGTTAAGTTGCTGAGGCTGGCTTTGAATTTGCAATCCTCCTTCTTTAGCCTCCCAAGTAGCTGGAATAACAGGAGTGTGCCACCACGCCCAGGTACTCAATTTTTGCTTAATCTTTGGTCTCTAATGATCTTTTACAAAGTATTTTCCCCCTTACCATTACAAATATTCCCACATTCCAGTCTCAGAGTAACTGCATATTTGAGTCTTTTTTTTTTTTTTAAATTTCTGGCTTTCGGGGCCTTAGTCCTGAAGAGACTGCCCCTCTCAACTCTAGCCGATTCCTACATAGCAACCTATGTATGTCCTCCTGCATACTTTATCTCTAGATTACTTACAGTACCTCACACAATGTTATATAAATAGTTGTTCTACTTATTGCTTAGGGAATACCAACAATAAAAAAGGCAGAATATGTTCAACACAGACGCAATTTTTTTCAAATATTTTCTATCCGAGTTGGTTGAATCTGCACATGCATAGATCATGAATATGGAAGACAGATTGCGTTGAGCATCAGTGTGCAAGTCAACTTTCCATTGCTGTGACAAAATGCCTGAGAAAATCAACTTGGAACAGGAAAGGTTTAGATTGGCTCATGATTTCAGAGGTTCCAGTCCATGGCCATTTGGCCCTGTTGTTTGGGGGCTCATGGTGAATCAGAACATGGTGGCAGGGAGGTGTGGCTGAGCAAGCTGCCCACCTCACGGCAGCCAGGAAGCAGAGCATGAGAGTGAGAAAGGGGCCAGGGACAAGACATACCCTATAGGGACACACCTCCAGTGACCCACTTCCTCCATCTGGGTCCAGCCTCAGGAAGTTATGCTGCCTGCTGGGCACCAGCCTTCATTGCACGAGCCCTGGGGGGATTCCAGATCCAGACTTTAACAATAAGTAACGTTTTACTTTCTACTCTTTGAGGTGAAATGAATGTTATTCAAGTTCCAGTATTTTCTTCCAATTTTGAAGATTACTACCTTATTGAATTGCCTGGATGGCCCAAATCAAGGAATATTTAACTCGAAAGAATAAGGGTACATTTTAGAGAGAATGAAAGAGAATTGGCTGTTCTTAGTCTTTAAACGCGCTGTCATGCCCGGTGCTATGGCACACGGCGGTAACCCCAGCAGCTCGGGGGGCTGAGGCTGGAGGATTGCAAGTTCAAAGCCAGCCTCAGCAACTTAGTGAGGCCCTGTGTCAAAATGAAAAATAGGAAAGGCTGGGGATGTGGCTCAGTGGTTAAGTGATCCTGGGTTCAATCTCTGGTACCAAAAAAAAAAAAAAACAAACCAAAACTTTAATAATTAAGGATGAGAAAGTTGTCCTTCCACTTGGCATGGAAGAACTGGGACCACTGATTTAAAGGAGCTCTGGTCAAAGAGACACTGATGAAGAGCATTAGCCAGTGGCATGATAAGACCCTAAATCAGAGACACCTCCAATTCAAAAGTCCTGTTCTCCTAGACCATCTTGCACAGCCCAGTGACTTAGGTTCTATATATTTGGACATCCCTTTATCAATAACAAAAAAAAATGGTACCCTTGTGGATGAAATAAAATAATTACTATATGAACAAACTTTGAAACTTCAAATCTAAAATCAACAAAATAAAGATAATAGCTCATGCACTAATGGTTTTTTATATTATTTTTCATAAACAGAACATCAATAATTTCTTCAATTTGCATTTTTATTAGCTGTTTGAGATTCTCTGCTTTGAAATGCAGCCATTCCCAGCACGGGGAAGGGAGCCAGAGTGTTCACTTGTGACTCAAGTTGGCTGGGGCTCCTGGGAGCAGGAGGCTGTTCTGTGATTCTTCTGTTTTCTCAGAGAAACAGGAGACAAGTCCCCCTCCGTGGCATGACGATGTCCTCATATTTCTGTCTTATGCTTCCATGGAAGTAGATGACACACAGGAGGTTCAAATCCCACACAGTGACATTTGTTTTAGTGGGGAAAGGAAATCGGGAGCTAGAAGTTACAGAGGAGCAATTTTCCCAGAGTTATTTTCCTCTGTAGGTTCTTCAGTGTCAAGTGCTGCTCAGGTGCAGGACTGTACGACCCCAACGCCACCGAGCAGATCCAACATGGGATTATGTCTCATTTTTGTTTTATCTTAGGAAAATGCCTTCCCTTCCCTGTGGTCGCTGCTACTCTAACATTAAGAACACTCTGCTGTGCTTTGCACCTGTGATGTGCCCCCGAGGCCCAGGTGTTGCAGTCTTGGTCCCCAGACCCTGGTGCTGTTGGGGGTGCAGCCGTCACGAGGTGGGGCCTCGAGGAAGGAAGGTAGGTCACTGGGGGCGTGGACTCACACGGGCTATTGAGACCCTGGCCCCTTCTCCCTTTGCTCTGCTCCCTTTGCTGTGAAGTGAACAGGTCTCCTGTGCCACGTGTTCTACCACCATGTTCCATGCTGTCCCACGCTCAGCCAGCCTTGGACTGGAGCCTCTGAAACTGTGGACCAAAATAAACTGTTCCTGGGGCTGGAGTGGTGGCTCAGCGGGTATAGCGTTTGCCTGGAGCCTGGGGCCAGAGAGAAGAATCCTCAGGCCAGGTAAGGCGGGGTTGCAGGTGAGGCAGAGGTGGAGGAGGTGGTGGCCGAGACAGAGGTGAGGGTTAACACAGGCAGCGGGAGTAGCTTTCAGCTGGACAGTCAGCTATAGTTTCCTTTGTCACTCAATCAGGTCATTCTTATTTATTTATTTTTTGTACCAGGGATTGAACCTGGGGGCACTTTACCATTGAACTACATTCTACATAACCGTCAGCCACATCTCCAGCCCTTTTTTATTTTTTATTTTGAGACAGAGTTTCACGAAGTTGCTTAAGGCCTGGCTAAATTGCTGAGGCTGGCCTTGAACATGTGATCCTCCTGCCTCAGCCTCCTTAGCCACTGGATTACAGGCGAGCATCACCACACCCAGCTCAAAGGGGTCATTCTGTTGGCGTACACGTCAGAATCAGAGGCTGAATACCAGGACCGAAACAGGACAACTGAGGTGCAGCAGTATCAACACTAGTAAAAGGGGACTTTAGGATAGAAGGCATGTCTAGACATAAAGAGGGTCGCTTCATCATGATAAAACATTGTTTTACCAGGAAGAAATAATACATGTGTACACTTTTAAACAGAGTGGCCAAACCATTGAGAAAAATAGGCAATTCCATCTCATAGTGAAATATTTATTATTATTATTATTATTTATTTATTTATTTATTTTTGCAGGAGGGATTGAAACAAGAGGCACTTAACCATTGAGCCTCATCCCTGGCCCTCTTTATATTTTATTTTGTTTTGAGACAGGGTCTTGCTCAAGGCATCACTAAGTTGCTGAGGCTGGCTTTGAACTCATGATCCTCCTGTCTCAGTCTCCAGAGTTGCTGGGATTACAGGTGTGTGCCACCATGCCTAGCTCATAGTGAATTTTTTTTTTCAGAGAGAGAATGAATCAATTTTTATTTAGTTTTTCATGTGGCCCTTGTTGCTCCAACACTTTGTTGTGTACGTGGTGCTAGGGTTCAAACCCAAACCCTTGCACATTCCAGGCAAGCACTGTAACTGCTGAGCCACTGCTCCAGCCCCCATAGTGAAATATTTAAATGCACTTTTCTGAATTATTGAAGATCAAAGGATAGTAAATAACATGGGAGACTTCAACAATGCTACAGATACTAACAATACTGTAATATGACTTTTTCCAGAAACCTTGCATCCCCAAATTGGAGAATATGTATTTTTTACTAGTACACAAGGATCATGTACAAAAATTGACTATGAGCCTTAAAACAAATCTCAATAAATTTCAAAGATCATATATTCTGATCTTAGCATGATTAAATTAGATGTCTGTGAGAAAAAGCTAAAAATCCATGTGTTTTGAAATTTAAACGCATGTTTCTAAATACTCAGTGGATTTAAAGGAGGATGCATAATAGAAATTAAAAAAATACTACAAGTGGAATGATAATAATACTACACACCAAAAATTAAAGCATCCAGCCAAACAAGTGCTTATGAGCAATGTTTATTCTTAAAAGGAAAAGCTGAAAATTCAGGAAGAAAATAATAAAGAGAAGAAAAGCAATGAAACAAACAAACACAAAGAAATAACAGAGAGTAGTAATAAAATTACAAGCTGGTTCATTGGAAGGATAATTTATGGCAGTGTTAAAGAAAAGGAAATCTACAAGTAGACATATGGCATTAAAATTGCAAGGCATCAAAGGCAAAAATTCTTAAAAATATATTTCCCAGTAAAGAACAGAATTATACTGTCAGTGGAAGTATCAAGAACAAAAGTAGAAGCCAGAAGAGAAGAAAGCAATAATTGTCATCCTACAGTTGTATACTCAATATTAAGTACCAAGGGTGCTTAACCACTGAGCAACACCCCCAGCCCTTTTTTATTTTTTATTTTGAGACAAAGTCTTGCTGCGTTGCTTAGGGCCTTGCTAAGCTGCTGAGGCCAGCTTTGAACTTGTGATCCTCCTGCCTCAGCCTCCTGAGCTGCTGAGATTACTGGTGTGCATGTGCCACTGCGCCCAGTTGAAGCAGAGGCAGTTTTAACAAATTAAAGTTGAGAGTTTTTACCAATAAATCCTCACTGAAGGAATTTCTAAAAGATATACGCCAAGAAGATGGAGGGAGATGACCTCAAAAGGAGGACCCAAGTGCCAAGTGTAGTGGTGAATACTTGACATTGTGCAGCTGTCCTTACCTGTAGGGTGTAGATTCTAAGGCTCCCAGAGGATGCCCCAAACTGGATAGTACCAAGCCTTATATATGCTCTGTGTTTTCCTACAAATATATACTGATGAAAAATTTAATTGATAAACTGGGTATAGCAAGAAATTAACAACAATAACTTGCTCTAAATCTTAGCAACCTCAGCATGCAATTTTTCTTATTAAGTCTAAAACTTTCCATGTATAGGAAATGCTTCGTGGCTTCTCTTTGGCATCTCCGAGTTGCCAGCATCACTACTGGTATGTTTTGAGGCTGTTGTCAAGTACAATATTCTGTGCTTGAACACAGTACTGTAACACCCTGAAGTTGATCTGATAACCCAGACGTCTGCCAAGTGGCTAATCGGTGGAGAGTGAATACAGCGTGGATGTGCTGGGGTGACTCACCTTCCAGAGAGGACAGAGTGGGGTGGCATGGGATTTCGTCATGCCACTCAAAATGGTGAATAATTTAAAGCTTATCAATTGCTTGTTTATTTCTGGAATTTTCCATTTAATATTTTCAGACTCCAGGTGACTGTGGGTAACTGAAACCATGGAACTAAAAATGTGGATAAGGGTGGGTGACTGTGAAACGGAGAGAGATGTTAATGTCGACTTTGTAAGTCAGTAACAGTGAGCAACTTCTGTGATTTAGTAGAAACAGGTGACCACCAACTGCAGGTGCTAGGGGAGAATGGTGAATAGAGAAAAAACATGCTAAGGGTTGTGTGTGTAAGAGGAGAGCAAAGATGCTAACTCTGACCGTAAGGATGAGCATTACATCTCTAGGGTAGCTACTAAAGGATAGTCTTGCCTCAAATCAGTCAAAGGGGAAACGTAAATTGATAAAACAAACAAATAAACAAAAAAACCCCTCAATCCCCAGAAGGCAAAAGAGAAGACACACACACACACACACACACACACACACACACACACACACAAGGTAGGGTAAAGAGGAATTACCAAAAGTGGAAATAAATAGGTCAGAAACCACAATAAATATAAAGGGACTAAACTCTTCTTTACTTAAACAGTGTTCAAACTGTATGCAAACCAACAAAATATAATTATGGCGTTTTTAGAGAGACACCTAGAACCTATCAAAGGTCAGAAGAAGGTTAAAAGTAAAAGGAAGAAAAATTATATATATATATATATATATATATATATATATATTCCAGATAACTTTCTTCCTTGTTAGAGCTGGAATTCTAGAGTCAGGATGGAAGGTTCACATCTCCTGTCCAGATTCTGGTTTTCCCTAATGCCATGCGCACGTGTTGCTCCAGATGAAGCTGGACGGTGTGTTGCCCCCAACTCCAAGGGTCTATCCTTACTGTGGCCGAGAGCAGGTGCTGGGCTCATCACGGCAGCTGCTGATGTCCCTGGTGGGTCCGGAAGAGCCTTGAAGGCTGCCCTTCCCCTCGAGGGGTGAGAAGTGGGAGATGACAATATGACACAATATGGCACCCTCGAGGGGTGCCATGTTTTTGGGCACCCCTGTGTAGTGGGAGACCCCCTCCAGGGTAGGAGACCCTCCCCTTGGTTGTGACAAACCTCTGGGGCCAGTTCTTTGCTGCCATTTCCCTTTCCTGACAGAGCTCAGAGACCTGTTGGAGCTCGGAGATTCAAGAGCGGCATGTGTACAAGCCTTTTAACAGTTTATTTTTCGTCTCTTCTTTCCCAGAGGCCGTTTGTGCTCCTTGCTGATAACTGTTTTTCCTTTGTAACCGGTCAATATGTACTAAGAACTGGATGTACATTGTAACAGTCTAAAGCGTAGAACCCACTAAAACTCCTGCCTGCGGGGTCCAGAATTTGTGGCAGGTGTGCTCTCTGGACCATGCTGTAGCATTAACAAACCTGCTTCATGAAAAGTCCTCTGCTGCCTGTGCCTCACTTGTCCCACGTCACGGAGGGAAGAGAATTGTCAACCTAGCATACTGCACCCAGGAAACCTGCCTTTCCAAGGCGGTGACCTCTATTCCTGCTCCCTGTTTGAAATTGTACTTTTTCCTCCTCCTTTCTGCCTGGCCATTCTGGATCCTTCTCTTATTTTTCTGCATAGATCATATTCCAGGTGACATTGTATACTTTTCTTATTATCTCTTTCCTCTTTCCCATCCCAGTAGAATGCGTGTTTGGGGAACACAGAGATGCCTAGGGAATGAGATAGCACACCCCCCAATAAGCATTTCTGGGACTGCAGATGTTGTCACATCACAACAGGGATCTTGACTTCATAGAAGGATGGACAGTGATAAAATAGCAAGAAGTTAGTTTTTAAACTCGCCACGTTATCCAATTTTTAAAAAAAATGTTTTATTTATCTATCTATTGTTTATTTATTTATTCCAGGGATTGAACCCAGGGGTGCTTAATCACTGAACCACATCCCCAGCCCTTTTTATTTCATTTTATTTAAAAAAAACTTTTTTTTGAGTCAGGGTCTCACTATATTGCTTAGGGCCTCACTAAGTTGCTGAGGCTGCCTCAGCCTCCTGAGCTGCTGGGATTATAAGTGTGGGCCACTGCACCTGCCTTCCTGTTATCCAATGTTATTACAGGATTTGGTCCCGGCCCTCAGACTGGGTCTGTTCCCTGGGCATCTCAGTCCTAGCTATGACTTGCATAAGGACCCTAGCACAAGCAGACTGTGGTTTGGCTTCTTATAGAAGAGACTGTTAAAGACAAAGTTCTCAGGATCCTTGCCAGTTGGAGATCAATTAAAATTGAGATGATGCATTTTGTCCTGGGTCATTAATTTTTCCCCTCAAAGAGTGTTTCCTAAAGTCATGGAGGGGAGGCTGGGAATGTAGCTCAGGGGGAGAGCGCTTGCCTATCCTGAGGCTGTGGATTCCTCTCCTAGTACTGAAAAGCAACAATGAAATAAGAAATACGAAAAACAAAGAAAATCCAAAGCAAAATCAGTAACAAGTACTTCCTTGGCCTTTTGCTTGAATATTCATAGTAATTTCAGAAAGCAGTGAGAAACAGTGCTTTTGAGGCTCCCACCCCATCCAGCTAGTGGGGTTTCCAACTTGCTAAAATTCCTTCTTCTGGCTGAGTATGTGAGAAGTGTGTGTGCCTATGTGTGTGTATGCACGTGAGTGTGCATGTGTGAGGGTCTGAGTGCATGCATAAGCATGTGGTGTGTCCATGCTTGTGTGAGTGCATGCATGAACTTGTATGTGGGAGCATGTGGGGCGTGAGTGTGAGCACGTGGGGTGTGTAGGTTTGGGTGTGTGTGGTGTGCATGCATGTGGGAGTCTGTAGGAGGCCACATGACAGCTTCTCCTTCCTGGCAACCCTGGCTGCTCAGCACTCAGGTCACTTCGGAGACTACCCTGGCCACTCCATGTGCCTCTGCAGCCCTGGTGCTCGGTGCCACATGTCCCTTCTGCCTGGTTTCTCTTTCATTCTCTAGTTTGGCTCTGTGCTGCAGCTGTACCTCTACCCCTGCCCATCACTGAGCCTCTGCTGTTGCAATGGGCTTTACCTCTCAGGGAGCTGATGGCAGGGGTCCTGAGAGTCCCATCCAGCTGCCACCGGCTGATCCCCAGGAAGGCTGCTTAGCATTCCCTAACCGAGGGCCACCTCTCCTTCTGTCCCAGCCCTTCTGTTTGGCTTCTTTAGAAAGATGCCCCAACCCTCATCTCCAATCTCTTCTCCATTTTGTATATATAATGTATGTTTGGTATTCAGGGCTGAAGGGGTTGCTCAGTGGTTACAGCACTTGCCTTGCATGTGTGAGGACATGGGTTTGAACCCTAGCACCACGGACACAATGAAGTGTTGGAGCAATGAAAGCCTCATGAAAAACTAAACAAAATTGATTCTCTCTGTCTCTCTCACTGTCCCTCTCTCTCTTAAAAAAAAAAACACACTATTCAATATAAGAAAGCATGAATGTTGTACTTAATGCAACTATTGTGCTTCTATTTTTATAAATTCTATTTTAATGGCATATATAAACACAAACATATGTGTCTATGTATGCAAAGTGCATATATATATATATATATATATATATATATATATCCTTTATTTTAGCTTCAAATTTTAGCTACTTAAACCAAGAGGCTTATCTTTCATAAATGAAGACACTTCTTTCCTCTAGAATTTTCTTTTTGGCATTTATAAAACCCCTTTAGACACCTCATTTTTCTCCCCGTCCTTATGGAGCCGAGTATGCTCAGCTTTTGGAAACAATACTTACTAGTTTTGTAATCTTGCTAGTTCTTTTCTCCTTGTAATTGCTCTTTGGATTTTCTCCAACATGCTAGCATTTATCTCCAATTAAAAGGTGCCAAAAACATGGCTACATTTCTTCCCCTAGCTTGGAGCTAAGCTAATTTGCTTCATAATTGAGCCAGTCCTCATCTAACTCTGAATACAGCCAATTGAGCTGTGAAGGAGACCAAAAAATAATTTTTTTCCCCTAAAGAATATAGTACATTTCAGAACTGGGGCCTGTAATCCTACCTGTAATTCAGTGGTTCTCAAACTTCGGAATCAGCTGGAGAGCTTACTAAAGAGGCACGAGAATAGGCCTATGGCATGCTAAATTAGAATCTTCAGGGAATGGGGTCCAGGAAGTCTGAAAATCCTGCTCACAAAATATCAATAACTCAAGATTATTTACACAATTTCGCTAGAGCTCAGTAATCTTGACTCTGAACTTGTAATGATTTGAATTATTTTATGCGTTTCAGTGCAGGAAAGTAAGAAAGGGACACAACAGCTAGGGAGTGTCAACCTCAGGACCTATGCACCTGCTCTTTCCTCTTCCAGGAATGGTCTCACTCTATAAGCCATTTTCCTGCCCTCGTCTCATCATTTCAGTACCCTGGCCAGAGACGCATCCCATGATAATCTAATGCAAAGAAACCACCAGCTCTTCCACTCCTATTTTCTACTTTTTTTTAAAAGTAAGAGTAAGAGAGAGAGAGAGAGAGAGAGAAAACAATTTTATTTAGTTTTTCATGTGGCTTTCTTTGCTCTGACACTTATGTTGTATACGTGGTGCTGGCGTTGGAACTTTTGTCCTTGTTCATGGCAGGCAAGTGCTGTAACTGCTGAGCCAGCTCCAGCCCCTCCTACTTTCTATTAACTCACTCTATTTTTGTGGTCTCCATAGTGTGAATCACTGCCTGAAATTTTTAGGCTTATAGATTTATTATATTTTTCTCTTTCCCTCTTTTGAAATGTGCTTCCAAAATCCTCAAGTCCAGATGAAGTGTTGGAGCAACGAAAGCCACATGAGAAAGTAAATAAAATTGATTCTCTCTCTCTCTCCCTCACTGTCCCTCTCTCTCTCTTAAAAAAAAATGTCAGGGCTGGAGCGGTGGCTCAGCGGTTTTGGCGCTTGCCTGGCAAGCACGAGGACCCGTGTTCGAACCCCAGCACCACGTACACAACTGAGTTTGGAGCAACTAAGGCCATGTGAAAAACTAAATAAAGTTGTTTCTCTCTTTCTCTGTCTCTCACACTGTCCCTCTCTCTAAAAAAAAAAAAAAGTCAAAGATGGATAAGTGTGCTGGGTTTAATCATATATATGTTTTCACCTCATCCCCACAGCAACCTAGTAAGTGGGTACTATGCTGTCCATTTTATAGACAGGGAAACTGAGGCTCAGAGCAATAAAGCCATTTGTCTCAAAGTCGTTGGGTTAGTGGGTTGTGGTGTTGGAATTTGAAGGCAGGTCTGCTTGATTCCAGTGTGTGTGTGTGTGTGTGTGTGTGTGGTGTGTATGTGTGTTATTTTATGATGGAATGCCTTCATTTCATTTCTTTCTTTCTATGCAATGCTACTGATGGAAGGCAGCGCCTTACTCTTGCTAGGCAAGCTCTTCCACTGAGCTACAAACCCAGCCCCCAGAGTCTCTGTTTCTTCCGGCAGCAAATATCAAGTGACGAGAAGCACCGTGCCGGAGAACAGAGATGCAAGTCTTTACCCGTCCTGGGGTGCCTGCGTCTCAATGGGGTGACAGATTGACAGGTGAGGTTTGACAGTGGTGAGGACAGCGTGGGACAACAGGCTGTCTGTGAGTTGCCCCCTTTCTCTGGGAATGGTGGCCACATGCACCCGATGAGTTTTCCCTTTGCCACCCTGGAGGGTCAGCCCATCACAGAGTCCTGATTATGCTGCCAGCCTGCTGTGGGTGACACTATGAGGGCTGAGGCCACGCAGCCTCACAGCCGATTCCTTGGAGAGGCGCCTGTGCCACCTCAGTTGATCTGCAACAGCCCCATCGCCTCACCCCGCACCCTCGCTAGCGTGTCCTCCCTCTGCAGTCCATCTTCCACTCTGCAGAACAAGTGCCACTCCATCCCTTTGCTCAGACTCCTCAAGGGGTCCCCGTAGCTCTCTCTCCATGGAAGCTCCTGAATCCCCTCTTCCCTTTCATCCCTCGACCATTTCCCCCTTCTTGCTGTTTGCCAGTCTTGCGCAGCTCCGCATGCTACCGATTCTTGCTGCCTGACCTTTGCACACGCTGATCTTTGGTCCTGGATTGCTGCTTCCCTCTGTCGGGATAAACACCTGCTCTTCTGCAAAGCCCTCTCTGACCACCCAAGGCCCTACATCTGCAAGTCCACTACCCACTCTCTATCCCAGCTGATTGCTTCTTGTCTGTTCTTCACTAGGTCCTGTTCATCCTGGTGCTGTTGGTGCTGGCATTGTGCCTGACGCAGAAGGTGATTCAAAGATTTGCTTTGTGTTGTTTTGTTTTTGTTTTGGTGGATGCAGATTTTGGTATCCACAGAGGTCCTGAAACCAATCCCTCATGAACACCTAGGAATGATTATACACAAATGAATAAGCATAGCTGTATTCCAATAAAATATTATTATTATTATTATTTGGTACCAGGGAACTCAAGGGCACTGTACCACTGAGCAACATACCGAGACCTTTTTTTAAAATTTGTTTGATACAGTCTTACATATTGGAGGGAATCATTGTTACATATTCATACATTCATGGATATTAGCAAAGTAAGTTAAGGCCAACCCTAGTCCAGGATCTCCCCGCCTTCGTTCTCTCCCTGCTCTCCTGTCTCCTCTGCAACACCCCCATGCTGTAGATAGAAATGAGCATATACATGTATATTAAATTTTGAAATTTCTGAGTTTTTCTGCCTGCCTGTGTATAGTTGGGCTTCGCATGGGAGTTGAGAGTTCCCTGTAGCATTGATAACCCCCCAATCCCTCCCTCCCCTCCCTGCTTCCCTCCCTTCTCCCCCCACCTTCATAGTTACGGTTTCCCCTGCTTATGTGAGATTTCACCTAGGTTGAGATTATCATTTAAGCTTAGCTAACTTTCATCCTGTCTTAGATTTTACTCCAGCTTCCACATATGAGAGAAAACATTCGGCCCTTAAGGCTCTGAGTTTGGGATATTTCACTCAGCCTAATTTTTCCATCTCCATCCATTTGGCTGCAAATGCCATGATATCGTTCCCTCTAATAGCCGAGTAGAACTCCACTGTATATACACACCAGTTCTTGAATCTGCTTATCCAGTGAGGGGCATCTGGGTTGGTTCCATAGTTTAGCTATTGTAAACTGAGCTGCTCTAAACATCGAGGTAGCCGTGTCTCTGTAGTAAGCTGATTCTAACTCTTTTGGGAAAATGACCAAGAGTGGGATAGCTGGGTCATAAGGTGGTTCCATCTCTAGTTTTTTTGAGGAGTCTCCACACTGCTTTCCAGAGTGACTGTAGAAGTTTGCAGTCCCACCAACAGTGAGTTAGTGTTCCTTTGTCCCCACAACCCCTCCATCATCCGTTATTGTTCACATTCTTCAATACCCAGTCCTTTCTATTTTTTATTTTCAGACATAATCTCACCAAGTTTCTGAGGCTGACTTTGAACTTGTGATCCTTCTGCCTCAGCTTCCTAAGAAGCTGGGATTACAGGCGTGTACCACTGCTTCCTGGGAAATAAAGTATTATTTTAAGGGATGCTGACATTTGAGTTTCATACGGTTTTCATATATCATAAAATGTTACATTTTTATTTTTAAAAGTCCACTTGAACATGTGCAGATCATTTGTAGCTCGTGCACTGTACGAAACCAGGTGGTAGGCCTGCTAGATTTGGGTCTCCAGCCGTAGTATGCAGTCGCTTGGTTTCGGGATTGATTATCGATCTTTGTGGAGACAGATGTGCAAGCAGAAAAATGCCAAGCGACTTGTCAGTGGACCAATAGACTAAGTAAGACTCCAGGTGGGATGCAAAAGAGGGAGCCAGGAATGCTACCCAGTGCTCAGAGGACCATCAGGAGTGGTGATGTCAGGTCCAGGCGTGGAGGAGAGTGGGCTTGCCAAGAGGGGCAAGGGAGGACCCTCACATCATCAAGAGCACCAACTGTGTAGCATGTTGAGCAGTTTAGAAGAGCACAGCACACAGCAGACAGTGTGGAGGTACTGCCCAGCACAGTGGCACACTCCCATAATCCCAGTGACTTGGGAGGCTGAGGCAGGAGGATTACAAGTTGGAGGCCAGCCTTAGAAACTTAGCAAGACCCCACCAACTAAAAAAAGAAAAAGCAAGCAAGAAAGAAAAAAGAATTTAGTGTGGTGAGAGGTGGTAAGACCTGAGAGAGGAGTTGAGGTGGGATGAGAGATGAGACTTGAAAGACAATGGATCAGATTTTGTCTCAAGCCCTTGAGCCTGGCTTGACAACCCATGTGAGCCAATGGAAATTTGAGCAGGGAAAGCACAAGTTGAACACATTTTTGAAATAAAAAATTGAGGGCTTAAACGATTAAAGAATAACATGTACCTAGAGCAACTGATGAAAAAAATTACTTAGAGA
>PVKS010031796.1:0-23128 GCA_004027875.1 Aplodontia rufa
ATTGAACAGAAAAGATTTACTAACTATGAAATAAAGCAGGAAAGAAAGAAATAGAAAAGAAGATACAGATCCGAGGGGAAGCTAGGATAGCTGTGGCCTAATATAGGAAGGGTAAAAGGGTTATTGGCAAGATTTGGGTTCTTGCTAAAATTTAAGGGAAGAAGTGTTCCCTGAGAATTATGCTCTTCAGGCATAAAATGTTTCAGTTACTTTATGCACTGACTGGAGTCCTTCTTCTCTAGAATGATAACAGGGCTAGGACGGATGGGTAATAGTGGGTCAGAGATATGCTAAATAGGAAAAGAGGGAAGAGAGAACGAAACCTTAAAAACAGGCTACCAAACTAAGAAGAACTACTATTATTAATTATCCCTCTAAGAGGAGAGAGAAAAAAGGAAAGAGATGGGATATAAAAGAAATAAAGAAGGAAAAAGGGGAGGGGGAGGGTAGGTGTTAACTATTCTACAACATTAGCATTACAGAAAAGTAAAAAACCCTGCTAGAGTTTTTATATACTGGAGACAAGTAAACTCCACCATATATCGCCTTGGTACACACCTTGAAAATTTGAAAATGAAGTCGAAATAGAGGCAAAAAATAAATAAATAAATAAAAAGTTTTAAAAAATTGAGGAAAATTATACTTAATAGGCACACCCTGGAAGTATCAATAATATGATTGTCTCTGGTCCTTTCAGGGAGTGGATCTTCTATTCATGGCTGGATATGACCTGTTTCTACCCTTTTTGAAGATGTATTCAGGTTATCCAAAGGTCAGAAGATATGTTATCAGAGCTCCATCTGCTGGTCGTTGTTGGACATGATCTCTGTGGTCCCTGGGGTCCCATCTCCTCTGCCCTGTGAAAGAAGTGCCTATGGTGGGAGGACAGAGCCTTGAACTCCGTTACTCCTCAGTCCCAGATCCTTTATGAGAGGAGGATTCAGGCCCCTGACCCCCCCCCCTTCTGCTGAGACTGCCTGTGTTCAGCTGCAGGATCAGGGCACAGTTTTATGAGCCTTTTGCAGACCTGGGGGTTGTGGGTCCAGGAGAGGGAGTGTAGTTTTAAAAATGGATGCTCCCCTTCCCTCAGTGCTCCCACACCTTCTTCAGGGCTTCAGCCAGGCCTTCTGGTCCTGTTTTCACCTTTGATCTCTGCTGCTTCCAGCCGGAGTATTTAGAGCTTGCTTTGCAATCCCAAAGAGGTCTTGCCCTGATCAAGCGGGCTGGGCGTGTGGTAACTAGCAAGCGGGTAACGAACGGACGCTTGCTCGGCTCTCACGCCCTTGCAGTTCCCGCACCGCCTCTTCTGCGCAGACCGCTGCTCTGTGCTTGTATGAAAGCTCTTTCCAGTCACTGGTCCTGCCGCCAGACAGAGCACAGGTCCGGGAGGTGTCCTCGCCAGAACGCTGTCTTTAAAGCTGTGCGGGTTTTTCTTTGCAGAAGTGACTCAGGCTGGCGGGAATGTAGGCGGGAGAGTGCAAATGCCGGCCGGCGGGCCAGCCGCCGCCGCGGCAGCGCGGAACAAAGAATCCCTGGTCGCTCCTAAGTGTCTATTCCCCAGAACCTCTGCTAAGATTAGGACTGGTGATTCACAATGCTAGTCCCCCAAACGTACCTCAAAATACTGGTGAGAAGCTGGAGATATCCTGATCAGTCACGGGGGTGCAGGGGAAGGCTTTTGTCTTCAGATCGCCATCTTAAAGAGTCGACAAATCACTCTGTCTAACACCTATTTTTCAAAGACTTTCTACTTTTAGTTTTTACAGTTAGAATTTTGATCTATTTTGCATTAATTTGCATAGGTGGTGTGAGATAGAGGACAAACTTCATTCATTAGCATGCATGTTACTATCTAGTTACCTACCTAACATTTGGTCAAACAACTAGTCTTTCCCATGAATGTGATAATGCCTTCAATTGAAAAAGCTTCAATACCTGCAATCCAAACTTACTTGGAAATAGAGCCTTTGAAATCTAAGCAAGGTAATGCAAAGTCATTAGCATGGGTCCTAATCCAATATGCCTGTGCCTTAAAAAATCTCATGCACATGGAAAACTCCATGTAATCATAAAGGCGGAGACTGGAGTGAGGCATCTATAAGTTGAAGGACATCAGAAAGTTTTAGAATTTCACCAGAACCTAGCAGGTAAGCACAGAACAGATATTTCCACAGAAACCTCACAAGGATTCAAACCTGAAGACCTCTTGATCTTGGATTTCTAGCCTCCTCAACTGTGAAACAATGCATTCAGGTTAAGGCACTCAGTTTGTTTTAATTTTCTACCAAGGCTTCAGAAAAGTAATAAAGACATTAGAACTGTACCTGAAATGGAAAATTAGCATTGGAATTGGATAGTGGATACAGCCTGGAAGAATTTGATATGCATGATAGAAGAAAAGTCTAGACTATCTTGAAGACATGATTAGTACATTAAAGGAGATTCTGATCAGAGATCCAATAAAAACTCTATAAAATTTGTTTTCAATTCCCTATGTCATCTGCAGAAGCTTAGAGAGTTCATTTTAATTATTAGGCACTCAGTAGAGTGAATAAATGAAAGGATGAGTGACTCACATGCTGGCACCTCCCAGTGCCACCTTTATGCAGCTATGAAATTTGGATTAGAAGCAGACACATTGGTGCGCCACTGTAATTTCAGTCACTAGAGATGTTGAGGCAGGAGGATCACAAGTTTGGGAACAGCTTTGACAATTTAGTTAGAATCTATCTCAAATTTTAAAAACTAATATTTTTTATTTATGGGTTTGTATTTATTTATGGGTTTGTAACACAGTGATAGAGAACCCCTGGGTTCATTATTCAGTACCAAACTCAAAAAAAGACTAAACAAAACAAAAATTGAAAATGTAGAAAAATTGACTTTGGTTCTCTAACTACATGGCCATATTCTGTTTCATCATGGAAATTCAAGTTCCAGTCATGACTTGAAAAATATCATGTGTAAAGATGGCCATTTTCAAATATTTAAGAACACTTATCAGAAAAAGACATAAGTAATTTTTAGTTGCTGTTTCTGATTGAAACAGTTCTCAACTGAGTATAAAGTGATATAACTGTGATTTTAATAAGTAAAATAATTTAATTATAATAATTTAATTATTAGGATTATCTCAGAGTAGAGGGAAATGTCTTACCAGGCAGTGATTTCTTTATCACTACCTTTTAAACCACACAAAGTGGCTGATTCTATCAGGATGTTTACAAAGGAATCTCTGCTTTGGGAAGAAATTCAGTTAACCTTGCAAAGGTAAGGTAGTTAGTTCCAAAACTGGTTTCAGAGAAGCATGGAGATGAAATCCCCCCTTCTATATTGACAGTACAGGATACGAACAGTCAAGGGAGGTCAAGGGCATCAGCAGGTACTACTGCCCCATTGCATCTGCCATCTTTGATCTCATACATATTGGAATCAAGAAAGTGTCTGTGAAAAAGCATCTCTACCCACCATGAATCTCTCATTTGTTTTTTTAAGGATAAGATGCAGATTTTTCACTATCATTTAATTTCTCCTTTTAACTTATTCTCATCTTACAGGACTTTTACAGACGTTGATCACATTGAGCTTCCTCTTTCCAAGGTTATAATATCGTTGTATTTTGTCTTCTCTTGTTTCACCTGCTATCTCTATCTGATAATTGTTATATATCATGATGTATTTCTCTAGATCTCCTCCATCTTCTATGAGGTAAGATTGTGAGTAGAATACTATTCACTATGTGCATACACACAATGATTATACAGAAAGTACTCTCAACCGGAATGAAAGATGAAACACACACACAAAAATAATCTATTATAATATTTTTAAAGGAGAAGTATGGGGCACAGATAAGCTTTCTACACCCAAAGTATGACTAAAAGTGACCTATAAGGCTGGAGCAGTGGCTCGGTGGTTACAGTGCTTGCCTAGAATGTGCAAGTACATGGGTTCAAACCCTAGCACCCACTTACATAACTAAGTGTTGGAGCAACTAAAGCTATATGAACTCAATAAAAAATGGTTCTCTCTGTCTCTGTCTCTCTTTCACTGTCCGTCTCTCTTTAAAAAATAAAATAAAATAAAAGTGACCTATAATGGTATTTTAGAACTTAAGGGAACTTAGAACAATATTTAGTGCAATGTATGTTTATGCCACCTGGTGGCCATTTCTAGGAACTACACTGTATAACTTCAGACATCCATGGAAAATAAAATGTGTGAAGCAATCATTCTCTTTTTCTAAAATGCCTCTGATGCTACCTAATAGTGCACATCTATAGAGAACGATGTACCTATATCATCAACTGAATGGATGCTATCGTTTAAAATTAACTAAATCAGAAAACAAACCCCGTTATCCATGATGCATACATACACACAAACATAAAAACTTACAGAGACTATGAAAGAGTTGCCACAAATTTTGCTACTGATTAGAGTTAAATTTAAAATATTAAAACTGTTATAGTTGGGGTTTCCCATTCTGGTGTGCACTTGAGCAAGAAGTTTCTTTGTAGACCACTTTTAATTACTCAGAGATCAAGAATAAAGCAATCAGTTGTCCTTAGAGGGAAAATATTGAGTATTGATGAAATGCATGCAGTTTAGTGATATAAAAGCAGACTTTTGATGTGGTTAATTTATGCTTCATAAATTTCTGGAAAACAGTGAGAAAAATACAGAATCCCTGAGCTACATGGACAGGGTCTGCCTTTGAAGAAAGGTGGGCAGTGTAGGACCCTGGCAGGCTGCCACAGAGGAGAAGTGAGCAGCAGGCCAAGGTGCCTGGTACCCGAGTTTGTGACCTCTCAGCGCTCCAGTTTCTTTTTCCTTTCTTCAAGCCATCAGTAAAGTGTGAAAATCTTCCCAACTGCGTGAATGGTATTTGTGCATCATTGTTGCCCTGCGTCCCTGGTCACTGCAGGTGGACTGAAGGCAAAATGGGCAAAGGAAAGATAAAGAAATGGTACAGGAAACTCTGAGGGTTGGAACCTGAGGTGGCAAAGTACTGCTGCAATTGATCTGTGGAATTTCTTTTAAAAAAATTGTGTGCATTTTCAGTGAAAGGGGGAAATGGGAAGCTAAATTAACAAACAAATCCTAACAATATTCCCTGAAGGATTTATCCCTGTGATGTCACCAAAAGGTGGTATTATGGACTCAATAAAAGGTATGTCTCAAAAGTTATGTGTAAGATCATTAGCAATGTTCAGAGACAAATTGATAGAATTATGAGAACTGTAATCAGTGGTTTGATCTGCTTGACGGGTTACGAATTTGAAAGGATAACTGCACCAGGAGATAGCAACAGGCCAATGAGGTGGGGCTCCCGGAAGTACATCATTGATGGTGAGTCCTTGGGGTTTATGTGTTGTCCGTGGCCTCTTGTTCATGCTGTGCATCCTGCTTCCTTGAGATAAACAGGTTTCCTATGCCATGTCCTTCCGCCACAATGTTCTGTCTTTTGTCAAGCCCAGAGCAATGGAGCTGGCCAACCATAAACTGAGACCTCTAAAACTATGAGCCCCAGAAAAAGTGTTTTGTCCTTTAAGTTTTATTGTCAGGTGTTTTGGTCACAGCAATGCAAAGCTGACTAACACAGACTTTAGTACCAAGAAGTAGGGTCATTGCTGTGAGGAATCTGACCATGTGATTCAGAAGTCTTTGGAACTGTGTTGTGGGAAGTGTTGGAAACATTTTGGAAATGAAGGCTGAAGAAGCTTTAGAATGCTATAGACAATGTTTAATGGGTGATCCTAGTGGGAGCTCAGACCAGAATGCTGATAGGAAAGTCGACAGTAAAGATTATATTAATGAGATTTCAGAAAGTAAAAAGGACTCTGCTGGGAATTGGACTACAGATCATTCATTTTGCATTCTGGCAGAGAATTTATCTACATTTTGACCATGTTTGAGAGTTTGTGTGAGGCTCAGTTGAAATCTGATAGACTAATTAATTAAATTTCAAAGTATCACAGCATTCAGGCAAGTGGTATGGGTATTGCTAGAAGTTTGAGCCAGATTTACTGTGAGAATCAGTAGCAAAAAGCAGAGAAAAAAAAAAAGATTTTAAAAGCTAAGTGAAATATCCCAAACTCAAAGACTCAAGAGCTGAATGTTTTCTGTTATTTGTGGAAGCTAGAATACAATCAGAAACAGTAGATAGATGGTTAAGCTAATAATAACCTCAACATGTATGAATTTTTACATGAATGGGGGAACCTTGCCTAGGATGCTGGGAGAGGTGAGGAATGGGGTGGGGAAGAGAGGGAATAGGAAGGATATCAAGGAGACTGGAGGGAGGGAGTATGGGGGAATCAACTCAGAGGGAAATCTTCAACTTCCATGAGAAGTCCCATTAACATGGGGGTTCAATAGGGGGAAACATGGAACCATGGGGAACCCAAGGGGAGAAACTATGGACTGGCATCACCCTTGGCTGGCTCTGTCCTTACACGTTTGTTCTTAATTGTGTGATAATGATTCTCTCCTAATTGTAAGTTCATATTTAACAAATTTAAAAAGAGAGAGAGAAAAGAAAGAAAGGCTGAACAGCGTTGGAAGTTGTCTTTAGGCAATTGCTTATCTCTTTTCTTGTGAATGATGATTCTCATATACCTAATAAAGTCGAATTTATTATAACAAACAAACAAAAAAAGGCTTGCGGTTTGGTCAGAAAAGTACATGTAAAATTGAAGACAAAAAAATGTATGACTGCTGAAGAGATTATCCTCACTGAAATGAAGCTAAACACTTTGCACAGAGCCAATAAGAAAGATGCCTTGAGGGCTTCTCAAGAATCAGCAAGACCATAGCCAAGGAAGGCTTAAGGAAGTAAAAATGAAAACTTATTTGAGAAGAGAGTTTGGGAGCACCATGCTCACATAGGGGTTTCTAGAATGTTCTGGGGCTGGAATTTGTTTCACCATGATTGAGCCACCCAGGCTCTCAGAAGCCACTGCATCCATGGTCCAAAGAGGCCGAGCTACTGCTCTAGCTGCCAGAGGACCTTGGCATTTTCCACATGGTGCTGGTTCTGCAGGAATGCAGATGGTGGAATTGGGGATTCGAGAGGGCTTCTACAAATAACTCAAAGGAAGGGCTAGGTAGAGTGTAACCAGGGTCAGAATTTCTGTGGGCAGTCCCTGGGAGGGTAACACATGAAAGTGTTGGAATGAAGTCAAAGCTGCAATGGAGACTCCTGGGATCAAGAGATACCAGTAGTGTGGAACATAAGCACAGAAAAGCTGTTGGCTGCTGTTCAGAGCCAGCCTATGCAAAGCAATGTGGACTGCAATCAACAAAGCCATAAGGCAGGAAAGCACAGCCCTTTAGAGAACGCATCCTGCCATCATGTGTTCCAGATGCCAGACATGCAGCTACAGGATTTATTTACCCAGTAGAATTTCAGTCTCGCTTTGGTCCCATCCCATCTTTCTATTCCATACTTTTCCCTATTGGAATAGAATTGTTTGTGTGGTGCCATCATATATTGAATATATGTTCCTAATTTTGATTTTTACAGGAGCTCAGAAACAAGATTTCAATCTCAGAGGAGACTTGAACTTGAACTTTTCAGCAATGCTGGAACTGTTGAGACTACGGAGACTCTTGGTGATGGACTAAACACATTTTGCATTGTGATGACAGGGCTCCTTGTCAGTCAAGTTATACAAATGGCCCTGTTAAGGAGCACCAGAAGAGTGGTCTGGCAGTGGAGGTGGTGGGGGTAGGGGTAGAGCAGCAATAATGGAGCAATAGAGTGGTTGGGGTGGTGGCCCACATGGATTTGAATGCAGGCAACAAAAACAGCCCCAGGCTGTGCTGAAGCCCACAAAGGAGGTGTAGTGGACCTGAGATGTGGTGAGTCAGTGTCCAGGAAAGTCAAGCCCCACTGACACCAACCTGTAACTGTTAAACAGCCAGGCTGGGTGCCATAGCAATACCTGCTGCATCAATCCACCGCACACAGCAGCCTACAACTCCAGACACTCCTACGTCCCTGCCCCACCCCCAGTGAGCATGTGAAATTCACTACCATGATCCTTCCACTTCCCTAGGAAGCAGGAGTAAATGAACGCAAGTCAAACCTGAATGACATCTGGGACTTGAGGTTTGACCAATAGCATTAGTGAATTTCCAAACCCTAATTAGCATGAATTTGAGCCAATGGTATTAGTACTTTTCTGAAACCTTAATTTGTATAAGTTTGGACCAATAGTAGTGACACAGGTGCTACATAAACCCCTAACCAGTGCATTCGGGTGAAGAAAAACTCCTTTTGGATCCCCTCTTAAATTACAAGAGTTATATTCCTGTTTCTTGTTTCTGCAGTAAATCATACTCTTCCATTCACTCATCCTGGTTGGTGGATTTCATTCTTTTAATTCATGAGACAAGAACCCAGAAAGAGGAAATTGATAGAGAGCTGCTGAAGTCTGATGCAAAACTGGAGGATATTGCCCACCATTGGGAGCTGCAAAACTTCTCATCTGCAGAGGACTGCACCTTATATAGATCCCACTGGCTGCAGAAGTCAGCACATAATGCAGATCCCACCTGCCAGAAGAAGAGAAAATTCCGGTCTAACCAGCCAGAAGAAGAAGGTAATCAAATTTCATCTCAAAATTTATGTTTCTGTAAGATGATCATGCACTTTTGGAGGTCAGGGTTGGAATATAATGGTTTGTATGTAAAGTGTTTGTTGAAAGCTTGTGTGTGAAAAATGTAGCAATATTCTAATGTAAAAAGACTAGCTTAAGAGAGCTGTAACCTGATCAGCAGATGAGCTCTTTTTTGCATTAATAATTTGAAAAGATTAATGTTCTGGAAGATAATGGTAGGTAAGTAGGGGGTGGCAGGAGGAAGTTGATCGCTAGAGGCACGGTTTAGGGGTTTATATTTCATCCTTGACTTCTTGCACTCACTCTCTGCTTCCTGACTGCCATGAAGTGAGCTTCTTTCTTCCTTCAGATCCTTCTGCCATAATGTTCTGCCTTACCTCAGACCCAGACCTATGGAGTTGGGTGACCATGGACTGGGACCTCTGAAACCCAGAGTACCAAATAAACTTTTCCTCCTCTAAGATGTCCCTGGTGGGCTTTTGAACAAAACAATGAAAAACTGACTCACACAGTTGAAATAGTCTGTGTACCTTCCTTCTCTTCATGAAAACTTTTGCCACATGCATATAATTCAACTTCTGGGGGTAACTTGCCATATTCCAAAGACCTGGAGAAACTAGATTCATGGTTCTTAAGGTTTTTTTTTTCCTCTGTTTTGCTGATTACTCATCCCCAAACTAGAATCCCTGAGTAAAATAACTATATCCATTAGCCTAAGGAGAGTTAGTCACTTGTCATTGGCTAGAGGGCAGGAAAGACCAAGGAAGTAAAAACAAGAATCACTAACTTTCTACCACAATAAAGGGACTATAAATCTAGTAAAGATGCTCAGTGAAGACATCCTGGTGAATGAATAAAATCCGATGAAATAAGAAATTGACAACTGACAATGCAGAGATAAATGCGGTAAGAGGTAAATTCTATGGTTAAATGTTCTTTTCCTCTCCCAAGTTCATACTGGACCTTAACATCTAATGCAGTGATGCTGGAAGGTGGGGTCTAATTAGATATATTTAGGTCATGAGGGCTACAACCTCAAAAATTAATTAATTAATTAGTGTCCCTATAAAAAGTGTTTGTGAGAGTGATCTGCTCTTTCCTTTTTTTTTTTTGTTTGTTTGTTTGTTCTTCAATCATAGGAATATACAGCAAGAAGTTCTTCCCAAATTTCAGAGCCTTGGACTTTCCAGATTCTAGAACTGTGAGAAAAAAAAAAAACTATTCTTTATAAATTACCCACACTGCCGTATTCTGATATAGAAGTAATACATGGACCAAGATAGTAGCAACATCTACCTTGTCCAAAATAATGAGAGTGAGAAAATAGTATCTTAGATGAACTGGAAGCTTCATTTGTTCACCTATTCAAATACTCCCCCTTGTGTCCTACTGTGAAGATGAGATGAATGGTGTTCCTTTGCCTTTTCTTCTCTTTGTTTGAAAGACTAGATGAGTATGCATTGCAAGTGATTGGAAGGCTCACCTTTCCCCTCAGATATTTTAGCTTCATTCAAAGAAATATAGGTTCCTAACTGTTGGATATAAATGTTCTAATGTCAGAAATTCTTTTACCTAAGGAGAGGAAAAAAATGGTGGCAGACTTGCAATTTCTGTTTTAGGCTCCCAGTCCCTGTTCTCAAAAAGCAGCAATCTCACAGACCTTGGAAGACTATGACCCACTGAACATCATTGGAACCCATCCCAGATGTCTAGTGACACATGGAGATGATGGGAAATGTGGTAATGCTGGGAACAGCCCCCAGGCAAAGTGACTTTGTTCTCTAGCACAGGCAGTTTCTGAAAAAAAAAAAAAAAAAAAAATGAACAAAACACTGAAGTCTCACACTGAAGTCTCAAGTGTAAGGATTCCCTAAGGGAAACCACAAGCACAGAGAGGCTCCCACCGCTTATCTCACCCTAATTCACTGCAAGCATTCAAGATCGATATCTTGTGTCTCAGTGGTGCACAAAGGAAAAGGATTACATGATTACAATTTCCAAGAAGTCTAGAATGAAATAAGAACTAATATAAGAGTAATTGGAATAGAGGAAAATATCAAAATTCAAAAAAAAGCATAAAAATATTCTTAATGAAATAGTTACGTAAAATTTCTCCCATATCAGAAATGAGTCAGACATGCTTATTCAGGAAGCATATAGGACAGCTTATATACCTAATTAAATGAGATGTATACAGAGACATGTCACATTCAAAATGTATAACAGAGTGGCTGGAGCAGTGGCTCAGTGGTTATGATGCTTGGCTGGCATGCACGGAGACATGCTGGTTTAAATCCCAGCACCATGTACACAACAGAGTGTCAGAGCAATGAAACCCATATGAAAATCTAAATAAAATCAATTCTATCTTTCTCTCCCCTCTCTCTCACTGTCCCTCTCTCTTTAAAAAAAAAAATATAACAAAGAAGACAGTAAAGAATATTAAAAGCTGCAAGGGAGAAATGCCAAGTCATATTCAGAGGCAAAACAATAAGGAACACCTCTGATTTCTCAACTCAGATCCTATAAGCAAGAAGATCTTGGAATAAGATATTCCAGTCCTTGAAAGAACATAACTTTTAGCCAAGATTATTATACTCAGCAAAACTCAGCTTCAAATTCAAAGTGGAAATAAAAATATATTATGATAGGATCAAACTTACAACATCCATTAATAGAAAACCATCATGACAAAGAATTCTCAAAGACAGACTCCAAATAGAGGATCAAGCAAACGATTCTCAGAACCCACAAACAGGAAATTCAATAAAAGTATGACAAATGTCATATGATGTTCTCAATTGATGCAGAAAAGGCCTTTGATAAAATCCAACATCCATTTATGCTCAAAACTCTGGAGAAGATAGGGATAAAAGGAACTTAGCTTTTTAAGGGTCATTTACAACAAACCCACAACCAACATTGTACTAAATGAAGAATAATTAAAAACATTCCCACTAAGCTCAGGAACAAGAAATGGCTGTCCACTCTCATCACTCTTATTCAACATAGTCCTCAAAACTCTAGCCAGAACAATCAAACAAGAGAAGGAAACTGAAGCGATACAAACAGGAAAAGAGGTATCAGAATACCTGACCTGAAATTATTCTATAAAGCTGTGGTAACAAAAACAGCATGGTATTGCTATCAAAATAGGCACGAGAACCAATATGGTACCAATATGGAAGACATGAGACATACCCATAAATCTTTAACTATATTATATTCAACAAAAGGGGCAAAAATGTAACTTGGAGAAGAAACAGTCTGTTCAACAAATGGTGCTGGACAATCTAGACAGCCAAAGGCAGAAAACTGAAATTAGATCCTTATCTCTCACCTTGCACAAAAATCAAATTGAATTGGATCAAAGAATTAGGAATTAAACCAGCAACCATACAACTATTAGATGAAAAAATAGGACCAACACTCCACCATATTGGTGTAGATACCTACTTCCTTAATAGGAGTCCCACAGCACAAGAATTAAAGTCAAGAATCAATGTGTGGGATGCCATTGAACTAAAAAGCTTCTGCACAGCTATGTAATTAGTTAAGAATGTCAAGAGATAACTTACAGTATGGGAGAAAATCAAGTCTGCTACTCCTCCAATAGCAGGCTAATATCCAGAACATAAAAAGAACTCAAAAAACTTAATACCAAAACCACAAAGAATCCAATCAATAAATGGGCTATGGAACTGAACAGAAACTGCTCAACAGAGGAAGTTCAAAAATCCAATAAATATATGCGAAAATGTTCTACATTACTAGCAGTCAAAGAAATGCAAATTAAAACTATATTAAAGGGGCTGGAACAGTGGTTCAGCCGTTATGGCACTAGCCTGGCATCCATGGGGATGCAGGTTCATACCCCAACACCATGTACACAGAGAATGAAAAATTAAATAGAAAATTGATTCTTCCCCCCAACATACACACTGTCCCTCTCTCTTAAAAAAAAATAAAACTACATTAAGATTTCACTTCACCCCAGTCAGTGACTTTGCCAGTCAGAATGGCAAAGTTGAAGATTACAAGCAAAAACAGATGTTGGAGGGGTTGGGGGGAGAAACAAATACTAACACACTGTTGGTGGGGGTTGCAGACTGGTACAACTAGTCTGGAAACTAGTGTGGAGACTCGTCTAAAAATTAGGTATGGAACTATCATTCAAATCAGCTATCTCACAACTGGGTATTTTCTAAGAAGAGCTAGAATATAGCGACACAGCTATATCAATGTTTATGTCAGCTCAATTTACCATAGCTAAAATATGGAGGCAACTCAGATACCCTTCTCTGGGTATGTATGTATGTGTGTGTCTATACACATAGACACACAGTGGAGTTCTACTCAGCTATTAGAAAGAACAATATCATGGCTTTTGCAGATAAATGAATGGAAATGGAGAAAATCATGCTGAGTGAAATAAGACAAACACAGACACTTAAAGTTTGAATGGTTTCTCTCATATGTGCAAAGCTGGAGTAAAACCTAGGATAGGGAGAAAGTCAGCTTTACTTAGTTGATCCACCAAATTTGAAGTAACATACAATTTGGAGAAAATACAGCTATGAATGGGAGTGAAGATTGGAGGAAGAGAGAGGGAGGAAGGAGAGGGAGAGGAAAAGGGGGTTACCAATTCTCTAAGGTACACTTGACTGAACTGAGAAGCCAAATTATACTCAGTCTGGCATTTAAAACTAGAAATTTCAAAAATCAATATGTATGTATATGGTCATTTATATCTGTAATTGGGGGAAATCACAGAGGAGATGAGATTGGAAAGTGAAGGGGGGAAACCCTGGATAAGGATCAGGTTGACATCTCTTTGTCTTTGTGTATTCACGTATGAATGTCTAGCAATAAATCCCTTCAATATATAAGACTAGGTTAAACTAGTCTTTTTTTAAATTATTTTTTAAAATTATTTTACCTATTGAAATTTGTAGGGAAAGTATAGATATATTGCTGAGTTCTAACTTTTTGTGGTTTCTAACATGTTACAGGAAAGACCAGCACTGCTGAATTTTTCAACCTGAGGAAAATGAAAGCTATGAACATTGATAGGAGGTGTCTTGCTCAGTTTCCTCTGTTTCCTCTTCTCCTGGGTTGAGAGCACGGTGTGAGACACTCAGCCCCCACTGCTCAAGTTAGTGACTCTCATTGGTGCGTTTTCCTCAGTTATCTTTGGTAATGCTTCATTTTCTTAGCATTTCAGAACACAGTACCTTGCTGTTCCCTCTCTCAGAGCTTTACTTATTTTCCTAACTCAGTACAAGGACCATTTCCTGCATTGCTGAAGATCACAAGACCTGGACTGCTGCTGAAGGAATTTCCAGGGAGGTGAGTCCTGTAAATGCTTTCTATGGAGAAGATCTGGACACCTCCCCAAATCACAATATCCCAAGGGAAATTCACTGTTGGCTGTTCTGGGTGGAGGGGTGAGGGCAGTAGGGCTGGCTTCAGCTGCTTTGGGAACAGTGACAACTGAGGTAGCTAGAGTGACTCTGATGTTTCACTATGAAAACAGGCATCTTTATTCCTCAAATACTGAGGCCTGAACAAAGGGAAGTGATCTGACTATTGCAAATTTTAAAGTAAATTGTAAGAACGAACTGGCATTAGTTCATTTGCGGAAGAGGATTTTGGTTTTTGTTGTTGTTTTTGTTTATTTTTTTGTTTTTTTGGCTAGAACTGGTGACTGTAGTGAGGGTCCTCAGGAAAAGACAAGACAGAGGCATGAAAAAAAGTCTAAGATAATGTGAAGGTAAAAACACACCTGAACATGAAGCATTATCCCAATGTCCCAAAACATGAGAACAAATGCACAAGCATTGCAGAAATTTTCAGATTCAAAAACACAGATATTCAAATGCATGATGTTAATATTATCAGAGGTATGCTTAACTTTTTCTCTAACTCCACTGTACAACAGGTAGTAGAGGCAGACTCACTTTGGAGTAGTTCTGCCATCCTGAATATTTACAAGTAGGTGAGAGGGAAGGGAAGTCAATTAGAAACAGCTTTCTATAATCTACATTTACAACTTTTAAAAGACTTCATGTATAGCCCAGTTCAATATTTCATGTGCACTTGATGGAATGAGATTATAAATGTTGATTTCAGAAATTTATATATAGATATAGATATATACATTTGAAAAATCTTATTAAGTTTATCAAGTATGTTGTTCATATTTTCTAAATATTCACAGACTTTTTACCTTTTCATTCAGTAGTTGAGAGATTATACTGCTATACCAGCTATAAAAATTATCTTTTTCTCCTTCCAGTTCTTTCAAATGCATACATGTGTACGAAATCACACAGACAGGTACATCCAGGTATATTTTGTATATGTGTATGCATGTGTGTGTATATGGAGAAAAATATATACCATGATATATTTATGGTAGCATGAGGACCATAAAGTTATTTTATTCTATTATTAGATAAATCCATAACTAAAACTGCTTCATATTATTAGGATTTGAATATTTTATCATTAGATGTTATCTAAAAAGACTTCTTACCGCAAAATCCATTTAAAGTTACAATATTATAGATAAATTGGCTTTCTTTTAGGTATTTTGCATAATGATTTGCTTTTAATTTTTCCACTTCTATGTCATGTTTTGTTAATGACATTTAGATAGATGTCTCCAATTAATTTTGACAAAAATTTCCACTTAACTATATAGGCCCTTTATGTATGTGTGTGTGTGTGTGTACGTGTGTATGTGTATATATATATGTATGCTGGTAATTAAATATTTACCTTTTTTGCTATCTTCACTTCAATTTATTACTTTTTCTCCTCTTTTTTTTTAATTTATCCCTCTGTCTTAAACTTTAAGATGAATACATTATGAAACCTTTACTTTCTGTTTCCTCCCTACCTTCACCATGTTCTTGGACTTCCTGTTTCTCTTCTCCTTGGTCACGTCTATATTTTTAAGACACAATCATATTCAATCAATTTTGTTTTTCATTTTATTTATCTTTTGGCCTCCTATTGTTTTCTTATTGAATATTACTTCCAATAGATACATCCATGTGGATTTTTGTCTTTCAAAATGATTTAGTTTTAGAGTATCTGAGAATAGTTATTGAGCCTTTCCTGTTTAAATATCATGGTTCCTTGGTTAAGATTGCAGTTCCAAAATTATATTTTCTCTAATGGCAGGTTGAGAGTACATTTTCTGTGCATGGAAATTTAGAATTTCAGTATTTGGAGTTTACAGAAGACAAGTTAATACATCTATTATATATAGAGTAATACTAAAAAGTGTATTGGTATCTAGATCATTACTCAACGATCAAAAGCAATAATATTTCAAGGACAAAGCATAATTCAGATTTAAGTGGAAAGATGAATTTCACATAGCATCTTGTCATCTCACATCTGGTTATATTTTAAAAATAAATTGTGTTGTCACATTCTCAAAACTTTTTATTTTAAAAACTCTTTTGGCTGTGCAATACATATGGGGATATTGAACTGGTATTACATAAAAATTATTGCATTGTCATGCTGTATGTAGTTTTGCCATTGAAAATCAGTTTCAATCTGATACTTTATTCTTTGTAAGTTATGCTCCTGTATTTCAGAGACATACAGAGTATTCATTTGGTTTTTAATATTCTTCAGCTTCACTATAATGTGTTTTGTGTGGATTGTCCCTTCTTTCTATGGGCCTTTCCAAATGAGATGTTCCTCTTCACTCAAGAAGGAACCGATGAACAGTACAAGAAATTTGAACATTCCAGTCACACAAAAGATGAACAAAGACATGATTCCTAAACCAAAAAGTCTTTTGAAGTAGCAGAAAATTAGAATTCATACCACATGCCAAGTATCACCATAGATGTGACATTTGCCCATGTGGGAATTCTTGAAGCATCCAGAAGACAAAACACCAGTTCAGTCTTAAAGGTTGTAGTGGGAGGTAATTAGAGAAAGAAATACAGGGATGCCTTTTCAGGCAATGAAAGGGGAAATAGTCATAGAGCATTAAAGACAAGGTCTGTTGTGTATTTCAGAAATATATGATACAAGGAATAAAAGGAAAAAAACGAAAGGAAAAATATGAAGATTTCTCAATGCCTTCCAAGATATTTTAAGAAGTCAGAAAATTTTATAAAATATTTGGGAGCTATGGGAAAATTGCCGCAGTATTAAACTATGGGTTATAAAGAAAAAAATTAACTCAATGAAAAAAATTTTTTTAAATTAACTGAAAGGAAAAAAAATCAAGCAATGTTAAGGTAATTTTAGCCAATAAATAATGTGATCTTTCACTAGAAAGCAAGTAGATGCTCAGCAAGGTGACAGTCATAGGGGCACAGAGGACACAGAACCCATGACCTAACACCAACTAGGAGGGTCACAGTGCTAATGAGAGCTGGCTAGGAAGAAGCCAAGTGCACAAGGGTCAGTGAGGGATCCTGAAGCACAGCGCAGCAGCAGGTGGTCAGTCATGCAGGAGGTGAGAGGCTGCAGCCCATTTGAACAGTGGCCATGTCATTCATCACAGGTGAGAGGAGAGTCAGAAACCAACCAGCAAATACACAGGGATGGGGCCCAGGACCAAGGAAGGACAAGAGGAGAAGCCAGGGGCTTGCACTGCACAGTCTAACTGCTGCAGCCACTGCCTGTGGACAGACCTTCTTCCACACCCACCACGGAATCCACTCAGCTACCATCTCTCGCAGGGAAGCATTTCTTAGAAGTGTTTCCTGCAGCATTTCTCCACCCATCCTCCACAGTGACATGTCTGGTACTTAAGGCCCTTTGTCACAGACACACCTGTGCACAACACTGTGACATGGGTCGCTCACTCACACAGGCACACCCATTTCTGAAATTGCCTGGATACAAGTGTAACGCTGTGTGCTGGTTTTATCTTGTAGGCTCACCCATAACTTGAGAGATGGTGAACGAATATAAGAAAATTGTTCTGCTTAAAGGATTAGAGGCCATGAACGATTACCATTTCAGATTGATTAAGTCCTTACTGGTCAAAGCATTAAGCCTGACTAAAAAAATGCAAGATGATTATGACAGAATTAGGATTGCTGACTTGTTGGAGAAGAAGTACCAACGTGATGCTGGGCTGAGCAATCTGATAGCACTGTGCAAAGACACCCCAGCACTTGGAGAACTCGCTGAAACTCTCAAAAAACAGAGGCTAAAAGGTAAATAGGAAGCACCACTGACCTCATCCTTACTGCACCCTCCCCAACTTTGACTAGCTACTTGACTTAATCACAGCTGATATATACCTTTCCCAATCTAATTCTCAGTATCCATCACTACAGTAGTATCTCAAATGCCAGCAATTTGATAACTTAGAAAACTCCTTTCCAGTCAAGAGTTCTAATGTATTTTGGTAATGGATGGTACATTTTTAGAGGGTGGAGATGAAGAAAAAAATCAGAATGAATCCTTGAGAGACTAGGGCTTCCAATACATTAGAATAGAAAATGATAAAGTAAAATTAGGAAAAAAATATGAATTTTAAAAGTATTTAAATCAATTGATATTACTACTCTATTAGGATACTTGCTCTATCATTAATAGCTGTTCTGAACAACAAATATGAAGCAATATTTAAATAAGAACTCACCTCTTGGTGATGTGAAAAACTTCCCTCTTATAAAATACTAGGTTTAAAAGACATGAGTGAAATAAAGTTCATCAATTTGTCATGTAACAAAGCAGATGATAATTGCTCTGTTCTCTGTAATTTAGGGAAATCTTGTACGAGATAACCTATCCTTAACATCACGTAAATTTAAATTCTTAAAAGGTGAATTTAGGGGATGGAACAGTAACTCAGTGGTAACGGCGCTTGCCTGACATGCACAAGGATGCAGGTTCAAACCCCAGCACCATGTACACAACTAAGCAACAAAAGCCACATGAAAAACTAAATAATGTTGATTCTCTCTTTCTCACCGTCCCCTCCCTCTCTCTCTCAAAAAAGAAGTGAATATAGAATAAGACAGTAAAGGGTGTGATGAAAGTATATATGTGAAGATCCCCAGGGTGGAAGGCTGTGCACACAGGAAGAGTAAGGAAACCACTAAGGCAGAGGCTGTGCCTGGGATGCTACTGCAGACTGAGCCCAGAGGGTAGAGGTAGAAAACACAGCCAGACACACAGCAGGAGCAGAGAGGAAATAGCACTGAAACTGCTTCCTCTGTCTCAACCAGCTAGCTCCCCTGGGTTTACTGTGCTTTCTTTTACTCCAACAGTTAAAAAGAAATCCAAAAAGGGGAAAAAATCTACCATGAAAAGAGGCAAGAAGGATAAACCCAGTCCTGCCCTTTCCATCTCTATGACAAACACAGATTTGGAGCCAGAATCTGACAAGAAGACACCTTTGCTGAAGGTAGGGGCTCAGCTCCCACGAAACAATTTCCATGCCTGCTCTTTCACTTCTTGCCTTTAATGAACACTTAGGTCTCTGTTTAGTCCAACCGAGTAAAAATGAGGTTCTGGGTCAGGAAATTCATACTTTTTGGGCACCCATTTTGTTTTAGTCCTGCTGTGCACTTCAACTTATGTAATATGATCCCCTATGACAGAAATCATATTCCTTTTTTAAGGTATGCACTAAAATAGCAATCAGCTTAGGGAAGTGGCTTGCCAAAACCTATTAAGAGAGGCTAAGTAAGTACAGGTTTAGATTTTACAAATCCAAGTCTACTGCTTCTCCATCACCAGAGATGAGTACAGAAGTGACGCGTATACGTTTTTTTCTTTACTTCCTTAAAGCAGTTATATATGTCCACTACTTACATTCAGGCAATCTTGTCAGAAGACATACTTAACTCCCTGGAGTTCCCAGTGTATAATTAGTATTCGTTAATAAAAAGTGGATTTTCTTGGATTTCTTGAATAAAAGATACTCATCTAATATTAAATTCCATTATCAAACTGGAGATATAACTGAGTGCTGAGTGTTTAAGCACATAATTAACATGCCCAAGGCCCTGGCTCAATCCTGAAACCAAATAAGAAAAATTACTTTTACCAAGAGAAAAGTGAAAAAAAAAATCTTTCAGGAACTGAAAATCAAAATATCTGAAGACCCTAAGAGAATGCAGCTTCCCCAGGAGCAGAGTCAGTCTCTAGAACCTTCAGCAACCACCAAACAGCAAATGCAGGGCTGTGTCCAGGCTCCTCTGACGCCTCTACCAATGCCATCCAGCAGTTCCCCAATCAAGGTACCCTCCTCCTGTTCCTCATACTTGTCCCCCCCTCCCCCAGCATATTTCAAGGATGATCATAACCTTGAAAGAGTTTCCTAATCCCCTACTCTACACAATTTCTTCCTACAAATACACTACACATGAATTATCAAGTGCATATATCAAGATCTTAGTGCTACATACAAGGTATCCATTTATGAAATTATTCATGATATCCAGTTACTCCTTTGTGTTGGTCTAGGAGTGGATGGGTGGAAGTAGGAAGGTGACCAAAGATGATTATAAGTGTGCTCATTGTACATTTGAATTTCTTTTCAACTCATTTCCCTATACTTTCTGACCAAACTTCTGAGTTAATTTTCAGCAGTGTATGTTCCTTCCATGTTTTGACCTATGCTATGTACCCAGTTTGGAATTCCTTATTGCCATCTCCTCACTGACTTTATATATTCAACATTGGAGTACCAATGATAATTCCTTACCAAGATTCCTATTTCCTACAGAGCCGATATTGGCTCTTTACTTTTTTAAATTTTATCATGTATCCTACTGTAATCAGTAGATGTCTTTCTTCTCTATTAGATGGTAAGCTCAGATTATAGGTAGCTATAGCAGAGGAAAGAAAATACCAAGGTGGAAAAAATAATTCACACCTGTGTTCAACAACTCCCATCATAATTTATTTTTAATTTTGCCCTTTTTGTTCTGCTTTGATGGATTCCTGTGGTTACCAGCAACCTAGACTTAGGAAATCTCCATCTTTGGTGAAAAAGCAAGAAAAGACAAGCTTTCAGAAGAAGCAGGTAAGAGCACAAGTTAAATCACTAGTTTCTAACACCATTTCTAACTCACTTTGCCCTAGGCTATAGCCACACACACTTCCGGACCACACACTGATGTTGAAACAGACTTCCTATAGAAAGAGATTAATAATTTTGGGCTTGGTTTTTCTGTTGCAATTATTGTTATTAGTTCCAAGAATCCATGTTTATTTCAATAACATCTCCTTAAAGGTCAAAAAAATCAAAGAAATATTTTTTGTTTCTTGGTGTTTCCTTCTCTTCAGGAGCCTGGAACAAATTCATGTATTTCCTTAATGAGAAAGGTTCAGTTCATAATCTCAACAGGCTTTGGTCTGAAATTTCCTCCCTTACAGCCCAGGAGGGTTATTTACCTAAAAACCCCTAAAATGTGTGCTTGACCAAGTTGTTTTAGTCAGTGGGCAACAAATATCAAACCCAGGTTTGTGGACATTATCCAAATGGTATTGTTAGTCTCAATCAACACATGAAAACATGGAAATGGATAGAGGTTAAAATCTTCTACAAAGTCACACAGGTAATAGATATTAGAGCCAGGATTTAAATCCAGCCTTGTATGAACTTTAAAATTTGAACATTTAATGGGCATAGATTGAATGCAGATTACATAAACATATGTTAAAAAGTTTCCAATTTAGTTATTCATTTTAGGAGAGAGAGAGAGAGAGAATCAATTTTATTTAGTTTTTCAACTATCCTTTGTTTCCCCAACACTTCATTGTGTATGTGGTGCTGGGGTTTGAACCTAGGTACTCGCACATGCCAAGGAAGTGCTCCAACCACTGAGCCACCACTCCAGCTCCCCAATTTATTTTTAAACACTTTTGAATACACCCTTTTTTGTTTTGGATTTGTTACTGTAGCCAAGATGCTTGGGGTGGTCAGAAGCTGTTCTAAGGAGCTGTACTCTAGATGAATGCACTTCAAGCAATTCTCTCTCACACACACCTATCAACAACTGGCACATTCAAAGTTAGATTACCAAATGCTGTCAGTACGGTCAAAACTGGTCAGTACTACATGTGTTGACCATATTAAGATGGTGTTCATAGGATTTTTGCTAGCATAATTGAAGACTGCCATGGCATATGATTTAAGAGATGTTCCCCAGTCTTACTTGAAAATGTCTATCAATGTAGCTAAAGGTAATGCTTTAGGTAGTAGGTTGAATCCTTCTGAATGCAGTTAGGAGCCCAGAAAGATTCTGGCTGCCTGATCTTCCTCCTATAGAAGAAGCAGGGTCCTGACTAAGGAACTGTGGACATAAAGGACCTTTTCTGTTACCGTTATAATAGGACCATCTCAAAGAATGGAGACCTACGTTTCCTATATGCCAAGGAGCACAGGACTAGAACCAATTTATGTATTTACTTTATTGGAAAAGCTATTTTAAAGTGCCCATAAAGTGTGAGACTAATTTGTGATGATACATCCCACCCCCAACAAAAATAACCCTACAGGTTGTATGTAACCAAATGAATTAGGTCCATTTTATAGGACCTGTAGAACCAGTATTATATTCCACATCAATAAAATTCCAAACCTTTGTGCCTCTAACATTTAAGAGGAGTCATCATAATCCTGATTGGGGTGGGAGGAAGAGAGGTGTTGAATGTGTCTGAATGTGTACTAGTATTTCTCCTATGACCTAGGAGAAAACTGGCAGCGTGAAGGTCCTATTTAAAAAAGAAACAATGAAATCAAAATGTGTGTTTCAGATGACTTTTGAAAATAATTAACCAGACCAAAAAAGAGAAAACACTATTTTTCTGCAGGAATTGGAAGACACAATCACCAAAATACATGATAAAATGAAGGTACAAGAATCTCAGGGGCAGCGTCAACTTCCAGAACAGTCAGTAGAGGCGCATAAACAACTGTATGTCCCACACTCCTCAGATGCCTCCAACAAAACCGTATGGCAGAACCCGTACTCTGCACTATCTCCCACATCATCCTGCAGAATCCAGACTCCTCAGGTGCCTCCAGCAACACCATCTACCCGTCTCCAGACTCCTCAAGACGACTCCAACTTCATTCATTAAAAATTTCCTGGTCCCACAATATGATGACAGCGATTAGCAGAATCTTGGAAGAGTTTTTCACACATCCACTCACGTTCAATTGCTCATTTTATTGAGTATATTTTAAGATCCTAACCCAAATTTGAATTCTAATTCATATCATGATCCACACCTTCAGGATATTCTATGACAGTGAATACCTAGTCTTCCCTGTTACATAAGTAGTAGAATGAGACATTAGATTACTCGATTTCATTTTTGAATTCTGGTTTGCATTTTTATTTTTTCTTCAATTAACATGTAAGTGGCATTTTAGGGTAATAGAGAGAGTAGAAATACAGATCCAACTAAAATCTATCACCAATTCCTTTTCTTTTACTTTTTCTTTTTACACAAATGACATCATCTTAAAAATTTAGGAAAAATAGATG
>PVKS010031797.1:0-23126 GCA_004027875.1 Aplodontia rufa
AGTATTATTGTTTTGTGATCCAGAAGTGGTTCAATGTCATGAAGTAATTTATTCACATAGATGGGTGCACTGTTGTTTGGAGAGTAAATATTGATTATGGTTATTTCTTCCTGTTGAAGGGTTCCTTTTAGTACTAAGCAGTGGCCTTCTTTATCTCTTCTGATTGATTTATGTTTGAAATTTACTTTGTTGGATATAAGTATAGCAACACTGGCTTTTTTCTTGAGCCGTAAGCATGGTAGATTTTTTACCAGCCTTTCACCTTTAATATGTGGATCTCTTTGTCTGTTAGGTGAGTTTCTTGTAAGCAGCATATGGTTGGATTTTGTTTTTTGATCCAATCTGCAAGCCTGAGTCTTTTGAGTGGTGCATTTAGACCATTCACATTCAGTGTTAAAATAGAAGTGTGTAATTGATTTGTAGTCATTGTGTCTTATTTAGCTAGTTCTGTGGTTGCCTTGGTTAGTTTTTGCTGGGTGATACCTTTTCTGAATTTCTTCAGTTTGTGGGTTTTGGGTATCAATTGCTTGTTCATCTGTCTGGAGTATTTCCTTGAGAATTCTTTGTAGGGCAGGTTTTCTGTTGACAAATTCTGTCAGTTTTGTTTTATCATGAAAAGTTCTTATTTCTCCGTCAAATTTGAAGCTGAGTTTTGCTAGGTATAGAATTCTAGGCTGCATGTTGTGGTCATTTAGATGTTGAAAGAGATCATTCCAAGACCTTCTCTCTTCCAGCATCTGGGTTGAAAAGTCACAGACAATTTTTATTGGCTTGCCTCTGAATGTAATTTGGCATTTCTCCCTTGCTGCTTTTAATATAGTTTCCTTGGTATCCCTGTTGTACGTTTTGAATATGATGTGTCTTGGTGAGTTTCTCTTTTGATTAGGCCTATTGGGTGTCCTGTAAGCTTCCTGGATGAGCGTGTCTGATTCTATCTTTATGTGAGAAAAATATTCATTCACAATCTCTTTGAGAATATTCCTCATACCATTGGTGCATGTCTCAATTTCTTCCTGTATTCCAATTACTCTCAATTGTTCCTTCTCATTTCATCCCAGACATTCTTAAAATTCTAGTCATGATCTCTTAATTGTTTTTCTTTTTTGATGTCTGTGAGCTCTAGCTTGATCAACCTGTCCTTGATGTTGGATGTTGTTTCTTCAGTAGCAGAGGTTCTCTTTTCTTCTGAATTTAGTCTATTATTGAATTCTTGCATGGTCCCTCTCATGTCATTGACTGCAGATTTTAGGTCTGTAACTTCCTTTCTGAGGGAATTGATTTCTTTAATGATTGAGTTTCTCAACCCCTGAGTTTTCTCATTTATTCCCTTCATCATCTCTTCTTTTAATTCATTGTTCCTTTTAGTTAACAGCTCATTGATATATTGTTCTAGATTTTCATCCCAGTCCCTGGCCATAGCCCCCTTACTAGAGGAGTTTGGGGATTGATGTGAACCTCTTCGATTTTGATTTCTCATATCTGAAGAGATTCTTCTCTCTTCTTTGACTGGTGAATCCTTTGTGGAAGTAATACAAGATTTGGTGGTTCTTTTTCCTGTCTCCTGTCTTAAGGACTAAGCTGTTGGATTGGGGAAACTGACCAGATCCTTACTCGAAATGGGATTTTGTTAGGAGAGTTGATTTCAAAAGCCTACCCCCTTTACTCTGAACTAATTGTTACCCTTACAGATTTCCAATACCTCACGCGCTAGTAGCAAATTGTCAATTTGTACAACTAAAGCTTACAATAAAAAATAGTAAATTAGTTATTTAGAACAGACTATAATAGACTTTTGAATTAAGCCTATGCAACTAATGCCAGTGATAATCAATATTTTTGGTGACACTAGTATTTTACTATTACATATGTCAGACTTCAAGAACTAATAATTGTTATTCAGATTAACAATTACAGCAATAATTGTTACACAGCCTTAATAATTGCGGGTTGAAGAGAGTTAACTAATTTGGAGTCAGAAAGGGGGGTAATGCTGGTGAAATTAAGAGAAGAGATTATATAGGCCAATTATGTACAGTGAGAAAGTGGAGGAGGTAAAGAAATTGCTGTAGAAAGAAAAAGAAAATATTAAAAGGAAAAAAATTGAAAACAAAAGAAAATTTAAAAAAACAAACAAACAATTTACTAAAGTTAAAATAAAGGAGAAAAGAAAATACAAATCCAAAGGGAAGCTAGGATAGCTGTGGCCTAGTATAGGAAGGGTAAAAGAGTTATTACTGAGATTTGGGTGATCATTTAACGGAAGAAGTTACCCCTGTGAATTATGCTTGTCAGGTATAATATATTTCAAATACTAAATGCACTGACCAGAATCCTTCTTCTCAAGAATGAGGACAAGGATAGACAGTATGGATAAGAGGGAATAAGAGAGATGATAAATAGGGAAAAAAGAAAAAGAGAAAGAAATCTACAAACAGGCTGTCAAAACAGGAAGAAATATTATTGTTAATTTTTTCCCCTAAAAGAAGAATGAAAAAAGAAAGAAAAAAGAAGAAAGAAAATGGAAGAATGGGGAATAACCACCCCTAGAAGTTAACAGGGCAGGGAAACAAAAACAGCTAGTGTTTTTATATATCGAAGAACTAGTAAACTTTTCCAGTTATCACATTAGTACACATCAGATACATACAAGCAACAGCAGCAAAAAAAAAATCTTAATGGGAAAAACTTGGAAGTATAGATGTTAAGAGTGTCTCTGGTCCTTTTGGGATGAGAGCTTCAATTTCTGTCAGGGTATGAAAGGCAGCGTCTCTAGTTAGGGTTTTCAGGGGATCTGGAAGCCAGAAGTCTTATGTTTTCAAAGCTCCATCTGCTGGTGGTTGCCAAAACTGACTCCTGTGACATTAGAGCTGGGGCAGGAAGATCCATGGTTTAATAGGGTATGTCCTTCTGTCTTTGGTGGGAATTGTTAGCGTTGAGCAATGTTCCCCATTATTCCACTGAACCAAACCCTTTATGTGAAAAGGATTCAGGTCCTGAGCCAAACCTTCTCCTCCCGATCAGCCTGTGGTCTGTGGCCAGCTCCAGATGCAGTTTTAAGAGCCTGCTTTGCAGGCCTAAGGAGGGCTGGCCAGTGTCGGGGAGTGTGGAATCCTCCAAGGGGTTAAAAGATGGATGCTCTCCCACACCCTTGTCGTTCCCGCACCTACTTCCACAGCATAATCTGCTTCTCTCTGCTTGTATGCAGGCAGCTTACAGACACTGATCTTGCCACCAGACAGAGAATAAGCATGGGAAGTGACTTTGCAAAAATGCTTTCTTTAAAACACTGCTGGTTTTCTGTGCCAATGTGATCGTAGGCAGTTGGTCCCCTTCCCCAGTCCTGGGTGGAATGTAAGCAGGGGACAGCGGCCATGTCCAAGTCCCGGCCGGGACAGAAGAGAAAAGAAATCCACTAGTTTCTCCCAAGACACTGCTCCTCAAAACCACTGAGAAAATTAGGACTGGGGTTTCAAGATGCTAATGCCCCAAACGCTCCTCAACATACTGGAAAAGAGCTAGAAATTTCCTGTTCAGTCTCGGAGTCCCTGAGGAAGTCTTCTCTCTTCAGATCACCATCTTGTTTCTTTCTAACAGACTTCTAAATTATTCAATGAAATAGAAAAGGAGGAAACTCTGCCAAATTCATTCTATAGATCTAGTATCACCCTGATACCAAAACCAGGTGAAGACACATAACGGAAAGAAAACTTCACAAAAATATTCTTGACATACAAAGATGCAAAAATTCTGTTTAGTTTTGTTTTTTTTTTCCTTTAGTAGAGCATTTTTTTAAGAAAGAGGGGACAGTGAGAGAGAGAAAGAAAGAGAGAAGCAATTTTTATTTAGTTTTTCTTGTGACGTTCATTCTTCGGACACTTTGTTGTGTACGTGATGCTGGGGTTTGAACTTGAGTTCTTGTGAATGCCAGGCAAGCACTGTAACCACAGAGCCACCACTACAGCCCATTAGGTGGAGCATTTAAAAAGGGTAACAAATGAAATCAACCTTTCCAAAATAGGCTTTTTTGTTGTTGTTGTTAGTTGAATATGGACTTACAGTTAAGGGGGAATCATTATCAAACAATCAAGAACAAATGTATATTCACATAGCCAGCCAAGGCTGATGCCATTCCATGGTTTCCCCCCCTTAGGTTCCCCATGGTTCCATGTTTCCCTCAATTAAGCCCTGTATTAAATGGACTTCTCACGGAGGTTGGAGGTTTCCCTCTGAGTTGATTCTCCCATACTCCCTCCCTCCAGTCTCCTTGATATCCTTCCTATCCCCTCCCCCAACCTGCCCCCCTACCCATGTCTCCCAGCCTCCTAGGCAAGATTCCCCCTTGTTCTTGTAAAAATTCATTCATGGTGAGGTTATTATTAGCTTAGCCATGTATCATACTGTTTCCAGTTGTAATCTAATTTCCACAAATGAGAGAAACATTCTGCCTTTGAGTCTCTGAGATTGGGATACTTCACTAAGCATAATTTTTTTCCATCTCCATCCATTTGCCTGAAAAAGCCATAATATCATTATCTCTAATAGCTCAGTAGTATTTCATTGCATATATGTACCAAAGGTTTTGAATCCACTCGTCGAGTGAGGGGCATCTGTGTTGGTTCCATAATCTAGCTATAGTAAACTGAGCTGCTATAAACATTGATGAAGCCGTATCTCTATAACATGCTGATTCTAACTCTTTTGGGAAAATACCCAGGAGTGGGATAGCTGGGTCATAAACTGGTTCCTAATTTCTTGAGGAGTCTCCACACTGCTTTCCAGAGTGGCTGAACCAGGTTGTAGTCCCACCAGCAATGTGCCAGTGTTTCTCTTTTCCCACAGCCCCTCCAGCATCTATTGTTGTTCGTATTCTTCATTTTTGCCACTCTAACAGGAGTGAGGTGGAATCTCATTGAAGTTTTGATTTGCATTTCTCTTATTGTTAATGATGTAGAGCATTTTCTCATATATTTATGGGCTTTCTGCACTTCCTCCGTTGAGAAGTTTCTTTTTAGCTCTGTAGCCCATTTATCAATTGGATTATTTGTGATTTTGGTGTTTAGTTTTTTCAGTTCTTTTTATAGTCTGCATATTAGCCCTCTGTCCAAGGCAAAGATTTTCTCCCATTCTGTAGGTACTCTCTTGATACTCTTGACCAATTCTTTAGCTGTGCAAAAGCGTTTTAGTTTAATTGCATCCCATTCATTTATTCTTGACTTTACTGCTTGTGCCATAGGAGTTTTGTTAAGGAAGGTGGTGCTGACCCCTATGTCCTGTAGTGTAGGTCCTACTTCTTTTTCAAGTAAATTTAAAGTTGCTGGCTTAATATCCAGTTCTTTGAACCATTTTGATTTAATTTTTGTGCAGGGTGAAAGGTAAGGATCCAATTTCAGTTGTGTACACATGGTTGTCCAATTTGTCCAACACCATTTGTAGAACAGGCTATATTTCTTCCACACTATGCTTTTGCCCCCTTTATCAAATATCAGATAGTTAAAGGTATGGGGGTTTGTTTCAGAATCCTCTATTCTATTCCATTGGTCTTCAGTTCTGTTTTAATACCAATACCTTGCTGTTTTTGTTACTGTAACCCTGTAGTATAATTTCAGGTCAGGATTTGAGATACCCCCTACTTCTTCCTTCTTGATGAGTAACATTTTGGTTATTCTGGATCTTCTATTATTCCATACGAACTTGAGAATTCCTTTTTCTACCGTGAAGAATGCCATTGGTATCTTGATGGGGATTGCATTAAATCTGTAAAGGGCTTTGGGTAGAATGGCCATTTTGATTATATTAATTCTGCATAACCATGAACATGGAATGTTTTTCCATCTACTCAGGTCTTCTGTAATTTCTTTTTTTAGTGTTTGATAGTTTTCATTGTAGAGGTCCTTAATATCCTTTGTAAGGTTGATGCCCAAGGGTTTTTTTTGTTTGTTTGTTTGTTTGTTTGTTTGAGGAGATGGTGAATGGGAGAGATTTCCTGATTTGTTCTTCTGTGGACTTACTGCTGGAGTAAAGGAAAGCTAGTGATTTGTTGGTGTTGATCTTATAGCCAGCCACTTTGCTGAAATTGTTTATAATCCCTAGAAGTCTTTTGGGTGAGGTTATTGGGTCTTCTACGTGTAGGATTATGTCATTAGCAAATAGAGACAGCTTGACTTCTTCTTTTCCTATTTTAATTCCTTTGATTTCCTTCTCTTGTCTGATAGCTCTGGCTAGAGTTTCAAGGACTATATTGAATAAGAGTGGTGAAAGTGAACATCCTTGTCTTGTTCCTGAATTTAGTGGAAATGCTTTCAGTCTTTCTCCATTGAGCATAATGTCAGCTATGGGTCTGTCATAAATGGAAGATGCAAAAATTCTTAATAAAATGTTGGCAAGCCTCATACAAAAATACATCAAAAAGATCACGGACTATGATCCAATGGGATTCATCCCAGGGATCCAAGATTGGTTCAATACAGAAATCAATAAATTTAATCTACTGCATAAATAGACTTAAAAAGAAGAATCACATGATTATCCAATAGATGCAAAAAAAAAAAATTGACAGTACCCACTGATGTTTAAAACACTAGAAAAACTAGAGATAGATGGAACTCACCTCAACATAATAAAGGTTATATAAGAAAAACTCAGAGAACCAAGGGTCAAATGTCTTTACTCATCTGTGGAGGCTGGAACTAAACCCTGGTCATTGAGAAATGAGGTCTAGTATCATGTTTTAAATCCAGATAAGGTGTAATGTTATGCAACCTAATACATTTTTATAGATGTTTTGGGAAGGGGAGGGGAGGGATAAAGGTGAGTAATTAGGGGTGGCGCTCTTGGGGGTAAATCTAATCTTCAGAATACATATATATATATAGTATTATTTGTACTGTATTATTTCGTTAGAAAATTGTGTGATTGTTTAACAAATAAATTTCTGAATAATAAAAAAAGAAAAACCCAAGGCCAACATAATTGTAAATACAGAAAAATTGAAAACATTTCTACTAAATATAGGAATAAGACAAGGATACCCATTTTAACCACTCTTATTCAATATAGTCCTTGAATTCAGCCAGAGCAATTAGGAAAGAGAAGGAAATTAAATGACTATGAATAGGAAAAGAAAAACTCAAATTACCTCTGCTTACCAACAACATAATTATATATTTGGAAGATTCAAAAAACTCCACCAGTAGCTATGGTGCTTGTCGGGCATGCAGAAGTACTCAGGTTCAAACCCCAGCACCACGTACTCACCAAAGTGTTGAAGCAATGAAAGCCACATGAAAAACTAAATAAAATTGATTCTCTCTTTCTCTCTCTCTCACTGTCCCTCTCTCTCTTAAAAAAAGTTGGAAAAAAAACTTCACCAGAAGACTTCTAGAGCTCATAAATGAATTCAGTAAAGTAGCAGGATATAAAATCAACACCCATGAAATCATATTCCTATATTCCAATGATAAACTTGTTGAAAAATAAATTAGGAAAATTATACCATTCACAATAGCCTAAAAATAAAATTTTGGAATCAATTTAAGAAAAGAGGTAAAGGATCCTTATAATGTAAACTATAGAACACTAAAGAAAGAAATGGAAGAAGACCTTAGAAAATGGCAAAACCTTCCATGTTCTTGGATAGGCAGAATTAGTGTTACCAAAATGGCTGCATTACCAAATGTGCTATACAGATTCAATGCAATATCCATCAAAATTCCAACGACATTCTTCACAGAATTATAGAAAGCAATCATGAAATTCATTTGGAAAAATAAGAGACTCACAGAATAGCCAAAGCAATCCTTAGCAAGAAAAGTAAAGCTGAAAGTGTCACAATACCAGACTTCAAAATATACTACAGAGCTATAGTAACAAAAAACAGCATGGTACTGGCACCAAAACAGACGTATATACCAATGGAATAGAATAGAAGGCATTGAGACAAACCCATATAAATACAATTATCTCATATTTGACAAAGTTGGCAAAAACGTAAGTTGGAGAAAGACAACCTCTTTAACAAATGTTGCTGGGAAAATTGGAAATCCATATGTAGTAGAATGAAATTTAAAACCTATAACTTACCCTGCTTAAAAGTCAAAAGTAGATTAAGGTCAAGGAATTAGGCCAGAAAACTTGAACCTACTAGAAAAAATATCAAGTCCCAATATTCCAATACATTGGCTCAGGAAATGACTTCCTTAAGACTCCAAAAGCAGAAGTAAATTTAGTAATCAACAAATGGCATCAAATTGAAAAGCTTCCTCACAACAAAGGAAACAATAAAGAGCAAGAAGAGAGAACACACAGAATAGGAAGATATATTTTCCATCTGCTCCTCAGAGGAGGCATTCACATCCAGGATATACAAAGAACTCAGAAAATTTAAAAACAAACCAACCAACCAACAAACAAAAACCTCAATCAAGAAATGGGCCAAAGAACTAAACAGACACTTCTCCATAAAGAAATGCAAATGGTCAACAAACATGAAAAAATGTTCAAAATTCCTAGCAATTAGAAAAATGCAAATTAAAACTACTCTGAGATTTCATCTCACTCTAGTTAGAATGGCAATTATCATGCATATAACCATCAGTAAATGCTGGTGAAGATGTGGGGGGAAAGAGTACAATTATACATTATGGGTGGGACTGCAAATTGGTACATCTAGTATGGGAAGCATTATAGATATTCCTCACAAAACTGTTTGACCCAACTATCTCACTCCTAGGTATATATCCAAAGGATTTTAAAGAGTGTAACAGTAACGGAGCCACATCAATGTTTATAGCAGCACAATTCACAACTGCTAAGCTATGGAGCCAACCATGGTGCCCTTCATAAAATGAATGGATAAAAAAAAATGTGGTATATATGCACAATGGATTATTACTTATCCATAGGGACGAATGACTTTCTGGCACTGCCAGCAGTTGGGTTACACTTGAGGTTATCAGGTTAAGCAAAGTAAGCCAATCTCAAAAATCAAAGTCTAATGTTTTCTCTGATATGCAGAAGCTAACTCAAAATAAAGGAAAGATCAGAGGAATAGATAAAGTGGAAGGAATGGGAGGAAGGAGAGTTTGAATAGGGAAAGTTCATGGAATCAATCAGAGATAACTTTCTTATGTTCGTATATGAATATATTATAGTGAATTTCACGTGCACCAAGAAGACATTAATTTAAAAAATCATCAATAAATAACAGAAAGATCAGTAGAGTAGAGGTAAGAGAACAGAAGGTGGATGGAAGGCAGGGGGAAGTGAGAATACTGGGAACTGGGTTAGAAGTTCTACTCAATGCTTTTGTAACGAAGCCATTATTATTCTGTTGTCATGTATATCCAAAAAGAACTAATAAAAATGAAAAACTAGTTTACTACAAATGTGTGGCCTTATTTCTTTACTTTGTTGATTTCTATAGCATCGTAATGTAATTTGAAAACAGAAAATATGATGTCCCCAACTTTGTTTTTGCTCAAGATTGCTTTGACTTATTGCACTTCTGTAGTTCCATATCAATTTTAGGATTGCTTTTTTGTATTTCTATGAAAAACACCACTGGAATTTTTATGGAGATTGCATTAAATCTGTAGTTCACATTGGTTATAGACATTTTGACAACATCAGTTCTTCTAGTCCATGATAGTTTTTTCTTCAATTTATTTATTTGTGTTATCTATAATGTTGATTTTGTGTCCTGCAACTTCACTGAATTCATTTTCTAGTTTTTGAAGGTTTTTTTTTTGGTAGTGTCTATATGGTTTTCTGTATATATGGTCAAATCATGTACAAGCAGAAAGAATTCCATTTGCTTTTTCTGTGTCTTTTATTTCTCCTGCCTCCTCGCTCTGACTAGGACTTGAGTATTATGTTGAGCAAGTGTGACAAGAGTGAGCACTAATGTTTTGGTTTTGATCATATACTATGAATAATAATTACAAGTGATGTCAGTAAAATAATGAAATTGTTATAATAAAAATAAGTTATGAAGTCTCAGAATGCAGTTTTTCCTGCAATTCACTGAAATATCTCTAAGTTCTTGGTATTTCTTTTTAGTAGATCATCTCATTTTTTTTAAGGGTCAAACATACATAATCTCTTTCCTACAAAGTCTCCCTCTTTTTCATAGCCACATCCCAATTGAAAGTCTTACATGTGTCATTATTTCTTGTTTAAAACCTCATTCAGTGGATCCAAAAACTGTGGTACATTTATACCATGGAATTTTACACAGCAATTAGAAACAATGACATTGCAGCCTTGGAAGGTAAATGGATGGCTATGGAAGAAATTATGCTGAATAAAATCAGCTTAACCCAGAGAACTAAGGGTCAATTTTCTCCACTCTTCTGTGGAGGTTGGGACTAGACCCTGGCCAGTTAGAAAGTTGGTCTATTATCATGTGTTAAATCCAGATAAGTGTAACAACATTATACAACATAATCCTTTTTTAGTGATATTGTGGGAAGGGGAAGGGAGGGATAAAGGTGGGTAATTGGGGGGGCACTCCTGGGGGTAATTCTAATATCCAGAATCTATACACATTTTATATTATTTTGTTAAAAACTTGTATGGTTGTTCAAAAATAAAAAAATATAAAACCTCATTCAGATAGTTTACCAGGTAAAGAACACATAAAAAAGGTTTTATTTATTTATTTTTAATTTGTTAGAAATAGTCTTACATATTGAAGGGAATTATTGTTGCATATTCATGCATAGATGGATATTGACAAAGTAAATTAAGGCCAATCCTAGTCCAGGATCTCCCCCCTCCCCACTTTGACCACTCCCTGATCCTCTCTGCCCACCTGTGTATAGTTGGGCTTCTTATGGGAGTCGAGGGTTCCCAGTTGCATTGACAACCCCCACTAACTCCTCCCTAAAGCAGCATTAACAACGTTTCTAATCCCTCCCTTCCCTCTCTGTCCACTTCTTTTCTCCTCCCAGCTTCATAGTTATGGTTCCTCCTGCTTTTATGAAAATTCACTTATGTTGAGTTTATTTTTGAGCTTAGTTAACTTTCAGTCTGTCTTAGATTTTACTCAAGCTTCCACATATGAGAGAAAACATTTGGCTCTTAAGTCTCTGAGTCTGGAATATTTCACTTAGCATAATTTTGTCCATTTCCATCCATTTGGGTGCAAATGCCATGATATCGTCCTCTCTAATAGAAGAGTAGAATATATATATATATATATATATATATATATATATATATATATATTCTACTCTCTCTCTCTCTCTCTCTCTATATATATATATATATATATATATATACCACAGTTTTTTAATCCACTCATCCAGTGAGGGATATCTGGGTTAGTTCCATTGTTTAGCTATTGTAAATTGAGCTGCTATAAACATTGATGTAGCTGCGTCTCTGTAGTATGCCAATTCTAGCTCTTGGGAAAATACCCAGGAGTAGGATAACTGGGTCATAAAGTGGTTTCTGCCCTAGTTTTTTGAGGAGTCTTCATGCTGCCTTCCATAGTGGCTGTATAAACTTGCAGTCCACAAACAGTGTAACAGTGTTCCTTTCTTCCCATAACCCCTCCAGCAACTGCTATTGTTTGCATTCTTCATTTTTGTCACTCTGACAGGAGTGAGGTAGAATCTCAGTGAAGTTTTGATTTGCATTTCTCTGATTGCTAGTGATGTAGAACATTTTCTCGTATATTTATTGGCTTTTTGGACTTCCTATACAGAGAAGTTTCTATTTAGTTCTCTAGCCCATTTGTTGATTATATTATTTGTGGTTTTGGTGTTTGGTTTTTTGAGTTCTTTGTATGTTCTGTATATTAGCCCTCTGTAGGAGGTGTAAGAGGCAAAGATTTTCTCCCAATCTGTAGGTTCTCTCTTAACACTCTTGACTACTTCTTTAGCTATGCAGAAGCTTTTCAGTTTAATGGCATCCCACTCATTTATTCTTGGTTTTAATTCTTTTGCTATGGGAGTCTTGTTAAGGAAGACGGTGCCTACACTGATGTTGTGGAAGATTGATCCCATTTTGTCTTCTAGCAATTGTATAGTTGCTGGCTTAATTTCTAATTCTTTGATCAATTTTGATATGATTCTTGTACAGGGTGAGAGATAAGGGTCTAATTTCAATTGTCTGCTTATGGCTGTCCAGTTCTTCCAGCACCATTTGTTGAATAGGCTGTCTTTCTTCCACACTATATTTTTGCCCCCTTTGTCAAATATCATATGGTTAAAGATTTGTGGGTTTGTCTTGGTATTTTCTAGTTTGTTCCATTCATCATCATGTGTGTTTTGATACTAATACCATGCTATTTTTGTTACTATAGCCTTATGGTATAATTTCAGGTTAGGTATTGTGACATCTCCTGCTTCCTCTTTCATGATTAATAATGTTTTGTCTATTCTGGTTCTCCTGTTATTACAAATGAATTTGAGAATTGCTTTTTATATATACATGAAGAATGTCATTAGTATCTTGATAGGAATTTCATTGAATCTATACATGGCTTTCAGCAGAATGGCCATTTTAATTATATTGACTGCCTAACCAAGAACATGGAATGTGTTTCCATCTACTCAGGTCTTCTATAATTTCTTTTTCAAATGTTCAATGGTCTTCATTGTAGAGATCCTTTATATCCTTTGGTAGAGTGATGCCCAAGTATTTTATTATTTTTGAGGTTATTGTGAATGGGATGGATTGCTTGATTTGTTCAGGAACAGGGAAATTGTTCCTGGAGTATAGGAAAGATAGTGATTTATGAGTGTTGATTTTATAACCAGCCACTTCAGCAAAAGGTTTTAAATGGCAGCAAATACTCTAAGAGACAAAGAAGACAGTTGCCAAGGTGTTGATATTCTCCTCTGTATAGCAAATCACCTCTGGAATTTGTTCACTGGCACTGTCAGTGGTTTGGGGATACATGAAATCTGATGATCAATTAGCGACTACCGTGAATGGGGAAAGTCCAAGAGATCCAAGGGGTATAGGCTCTCATGTATATGGCATCCACTTCCCACAAAAAATTTTACTTGCAGAAAACAATGGTGTTATGGTTTAGATGTGAGATGTCCCCTAAAAGTTCATGTGAGACAATGCAAGAACATTCAGAAGTGAAATAATTAGATTTTGTCAGCTAGAAATTTATCAGTGGATTAATCCACTGATATTGATTAACTGGGTGGTAACTGTTGGTAGGTAGGGTGTGGCTGGGGGAGGTAGGTCATTGGAAGAATGACTTTGGCATTTATATTTTTCCCTTGTGGGTGGAGCTCTCTCTCTACTGCCTGATTTCCATGTCCTGAGTTGTTTCTCAGTGCCATCCTCTTTTGCCACGATGTTCTGCTTCACCTTGGTCCCAAAGTTATGGAGTGAGCTGTCTATGGACCAAGGCCTTTGAAACTGAAGCCCCAGATAAACTTTTCCTCCTCTAACTGTCCTAGGTCTCAAGTCTCACACACACACACACACACACACACACACACACATACACAACTGAACTAAAACAGAATTTGATACTGGGAAGTGGAGTCATTTGGAGTTTGTGGGAGAAACTTTGAAAAATTTGGAGATGCAAGCTGGAAAAGTTTTAGAATATTGTAATCAGAAGTTTGTGGGAGACTCTGGTGGAGCTGTGAACAGTAAGTAATGCTGTGGACAGTAAAGACTGGGTTCATGAAATTTCAGAGGAAAAAAAAGGATTCTTGGAAATTGGACTAGAGACCATTCATGTTGTATTTTGGCAAAGAAGTTGTTTATATTTTGTTCATGTCTTGAGACTTTTTGTGAGGCTGACTTTAAAAGTGATGAACTATTAATCAGGCAGAGAAATTTCAAAACAGCACAGCATTCAGGCAGTGGAATAGCTATTACTAGTGGCTTTTAGCCAAGTTTACTGTGATAATCAGGAGCAGAAAACAGAGAAGAAATACTTTAAAAACTTGAAGTTTGAACAGAAATGTGCAAGTAAAACTGGAGGTAAGGAAGTTGTGGTTATTAAAGACATTTATGGCTACTAAGGAGATGCTAAATACCTTACAGACAAAAGGAAGATGACTTGAGGGCATCTCAGGACATGGAAAGACCAAACCCATCTCCAGCTCAAGGATGTAAAAGTAAAAATTCATTTGAGAAGAGACCAGTGGGGCACCGTGCTTGCACAGAGCAGGGTGATCGGAAGTTGTTTCAACATACTCAGTCACCTACACCCTCAAAGCTGCTGCAACTGGGGTCCAGAAGGCTTGACCACTACTAAAAATGGCAGAAGATCTTCTGGTATTGGTTCTGCAGGAATGCAGGATGCTGGAGTTAAGGAATCATGAAGGCTTCCACCAAGATTTTAAGGGAAGGACTGGAAAGCCAGGCAAAATGTATCAGGCTCAAAATTCCTGAATGTTGCACCTGAGAGGGTAATTCATGAAGATGTGAAAAGGAAGCTGAAGCTGCAATGGTGACCCCCAAGATGAGAAGATGCCAGTGGTGTAGGACATTTGTCAATAAAAGCTTCAGGAATCAAGCAGAAACAAGCTAAGAGAGAAGATATGTGGGCTGCAAACAGTCAGGCCATATGGGTGGAGTTACACGAGCCTTCAGAGAGAACATCATGATTGTATGTGTACCAGATTCTGGATGCAGAGCTACGGAACTTTTTTCGCCTAGGTATATTTTGGTCTTTCTTTGGTCCCATCTCTTCTTTCTATGCCCCTATTCCTCCCTTGTGGGTTTATTCTGTACCACTACTATAAATTTATAGGTAACTTGCTCTTGATTTTTACAAGGGTTTATGCCGAGAGTTTCCCTTGAGTCTCAGGAGGCTTTGGATTTGGACTTTTGAGTAATACCAAAATTGATTAAGATTTAGGGGACTCTTGGAAATGGACCAAATGCGTTTTTCTTTGTGATATGGGTATTAAGTTTTGGGAGCTAGGGACAGAATGTTATGGTTTTGATATTAGGTATCCCCCAAAAGCTCATGTGTGAGACAATGCAAGAATGTTCAGAGGTGGAATTATTAGATTATGATAGTTATAACCTAGTCAGTGGATTAATCCACTTGATATGGATTAACTAGGTAATAACTGTAGGCAGGTATGGTGTGGCTAGGGAAGGTAGGTCACTGGGTGTGTGCCTTTGGGGCTTACGCTTTGTCTGTAAGAGTGGAATTCCCTCTCTCTTTCTCTATCTCTCTCTGCTTCTCAATCTCTATGTTCTGAGCTGCTTTCATCTGCCATACACTTCCATCATGGTGTTCTGCCTCATCTTAATCCCAGAATTATGATGTCAACCAGCTATGGACTGAGACCTCTGAAACTGACTAAATCAAATGGCTTCTGTGCCCAGTTGCTTCAAGGGCCTCTTAAAATTGCTCAGCTAAGAAATAAGATCTTTTTAGTATAACTAGAAAACTATGATCTTTGCATGCCAAGTAAAAGAAAAACACAATAAGTACTAAATAATTTTATTCAATTATATCCTGCTAGTTCAAATAATTCCCATTTTTCATTGTATTAATCCCTGAGCTCAAATTGTTTAGTCCTTGATATAGAATATATAAGTTAAAAACATTTTATCTATGTAAATTGTTGTTCAATGCCTTCAGCTAATAAATAAAAAATATAGAACCTTAGATAGTGGGTAGACTTAGGATGAGACAGTGCATTTGCAAATCCCAACTTTCTATTTAATGCCTGCATACTTAAGGCCAATCCCACAAAATAATTACTTATCTTTGAGTCTGTTGGTGACTAAAATTGATAGGGAAAGGGGAAGAATAGCCGCATTTGCAATGAAAGAATTGTGGGACAATGTACTGTATTATGTAGCATGGTGCTACAGTAAAGTTTCAAGAAATGGGAAACTTTATTACATGGATGCATTATTTTGTGTAAAAAATCATGTAACCAAACTTTTACAGTGTTGTGGTAAGCACTGATTTATCCAAGAAAATGTTCAAATATTACACAAATATACGTTATTGTTATTGGACTAAAAGATATTTTATTCAACATGAAACTTACCAAGACTTCAAAAGGTTAAAGTTATGGATAACTGTACTTTGACATAAAACTACTGTTTAACCTCATGGAATGATTGATAGTGATGGAATTTCAAGTAATCACTGTCTTCACACTATTGATCCAATGTTTCAAGAACCTTTCACTACTCCCTACCAGAGGAATCTCTCTCTTCACTTTTACATTTATGCATTCCCTTTTATTTTTTTTTTCTTTTCTATGTCAGTTCCTCCTGGCTCATTATTTTTTGCTCATTTCTTATCTAGTCTCTTCTGTCTTACCTGGACATATTTCATTTATGACACAAGAAGCATGACTAAAACTCTTGATACAACTCATGAGATGTTGATGCCTCCTTTTACTCAGTGCCTCCTTAATTATTTTGCCATTTTTTTCAGGTAAGGAAATGACATCGTATATAAAACTTTACATGCACCCAGAGGTACATTTGTTTGTGATCCTATTGTTTGCTCCAAGTATTTTGGAAGGGTAACCACTATCTAAGAAGATAGAAATGAGCCTTGATATGTAACAAGATTTGACAAGGTCATAGCTAAATAAAAAAGAAGGGTGAAGACATCTTATCTGGCTTTGGGTACAGTGCCATCTCTGTGGCACCACATTGAGAAGCATTAACTTTGAAAAAGATGCTGTCATTTTGCATTAAGTCTTCTAGAACTCTCAGATGTGTGAGAATTCAGGCCCATTTACCATATGTGACCACAGGACACCCACTTCCCAGACCCATTCCTTTGGGAAGTGACAGAAATCAACACTCTGACTTCACAGCGGTCACAGGAAATGAAGGAGAAACAGTCCCAAGAGATCCCTATGGCTAACATTCAAGACAACAAAGCAATAAAACCACAGGGATTATGGTCTTCCAAGGAACATGAGGGGTCCATGAATGGAAACCTATGAATTAAATTTTTATTGATTCTCTTTCTCCATCTTACCCTGAATCTCTGTCTCTTCTGAGTACCTTCCATGCAGCCCCTTTCACATCCTTGTTCCTTAGGGTATAAATCAGAGGATTGAGAATGGGAGTGACTATGGTATAAAAAAGGGCAACAAATTTTCCCTCCCTCTCAGAATAACCATGGACAGGTTGGAGGTATGTGTAAATGGCTGAGCCATAAAAAAGGAAAACAACCAGAAGGTGAGACCCACATGTCCCAAAAGCCTTTCTGCGCCCAGCCATTGATTTGACCTTCAGTACTGCCTTTATGATGTACCCATAGGAGACCAGAATCAGTGCTGCAGGAACAACAACGATTATGACTCGGGCCACAAACATCTTGGCCTCTGTTCCTCCTGTGTCCTCACAAGCCAACTTCAGGTACACAGGCATTTCACAGAAGAAGTGATTCAGTTCACGGCCACAAAGAGGCATGGCCATCACGAGTCCTGTCTGAATCAAAGAGTTCATGAATCCTCCTACCCAGGATGTCATAGCCAATGCCTGGCAAAGATGAGGGTGCATAATGGTTGTGTAGTGGAGAGGACGACACACAGCAGCATAGCGGTCAATGGCCATCACCACCAAGAGCACACACTCAGTGGAGCCCAGGGCAAGGTAGATGAAGAGTTGGGCCACACATCCTCCATAGCTGATGGTCCGGTCCAGTCCACGAAGGTTGATTAGGAGCTGAGGCACAGTGCTGGTGGTAAAACACAGGTCCAGGAAGGAGAGATGGGAGAGGAAGAAGTACATGGGTGTATGCAATCGAAGGTCTATCCGGGAGAGAACGATGATGGTAATGTTGCCAAAGAGTGTTAGGGAGTAGAAAACCAAAATAAAGACAAACAGGAGGAGTTCCAGTTGTGGCCAATCTGAGAAGCCCACCAAAATGAAACCTTCTCTATAGGTGGTGTTGAAATATCCCATAGCCTTTCACCTGCCAAAACGGGGAAGAAAATTCAATGTAATTCAATGGATCTTATGAAGAACAAGGTTAAAACACTTATTTCACTATATTTCCTAAATTCTCCAAAAACTGCATTTTATTTTCTATTTTGCTGTTTAGTTTTGTTTATCCAGTCTTCTATTTTGACTCTTCTTTAGACAACAGATCACTGGATTAGGAATGATATGTCCTACATTTGAACCCTAGTTCTGTTGCTTATTTGCTTTGTGACTTTAGCCAGCTCAGCCAATCTATTGGATGGAATGCTTATTTATCTGAAAGTAAAGATGATGCATTGTTTCCCACACAGCACTGATACTGTAGGAACTACTTTTAAAATTTTAAGCTAGAAAATACAACATTAGTTTCCTACAGTTCCAGTTTGCTTCTTTCCCTGATTTATTAGGTGAACTGTCTTAGGAAATGCTACTGACATATTAGTTGGACCCCTGAGTGTTTGTCTGCTTTCTTCTCAATGAATATGGTGGGTGCACCAAACCTGGACACCCCACTCATGGCCAGGAATGGACTGAGAAGAATGTAGATCCTTTTTTGGGTGGGGGACAATTAGTAACAAACATTTTCATTATTATGAATGATCATACCTGGAGTACCCTCCCCCACACATCTTTAACTGATAAATTAATCCATTACTCCACAGGAGGAGTTTCCCCCTCCTTTCCAGACTTGTTCTCTTTGTGTAATTTCTCTACAGCCCTTGGCATACTCAATGCATTCTTTCTATAGGTCCTTGCCTCTCTCTGTATCCTCAGCAGTAGAAAATCTAGTGAATATAGTAATAGATATTGTTGTCTTCTTTTATGGTACACATAAAGGAGACAAATTCATGTTATTTCATTTGGGACACTTAAAAGATTGTTACATACATTTTGGTGAGTGAAACATTTGATTCTCCCTTCAAATCTCATGAAAATCCATCTTCTTAGAAATCTGCATATAATAACCTGCTAATACAGTTTGATAAATTATGGAAGTAGGATAGAAATAAAAGGTTGCTTTCTTTAAAGGCTTTAAAAAATCTAAACAACATTTTACAAAGTATAACAGAAGGTAAAGGCAAAACAAACAGAATGAGTGATCCATAGAAGGCAGTCATAAGTTCCATATTAGCAACTTTTGCCAAATTAATTCATTCCTCTTTTTTAAGTCTTCTGAACTGGAAGATAATTATTATTAATGGAACAATGATTTTAATAAGGAATTTAGATGCCATCTATGATATTTTTGTAGAAAAGATGGAGAAAACATGAATTGTAATAACAAAGTGTTAATTCACATGTAGCTTAATCAATATTTCAGAGCTGATTTTTTAATGAGTAGCAAAGTGGAGCACACATCAAGTTGCTGCAAGTCAACTTTGCCACTGACCAGTGGTACTTCCTTTACTTAAAAAATTACTTCTGTGAGTCAATTTACTTAACTGTAAACCAGAGGAAATAACTTAGCTCATAGGATTCTGGTTGGAGTTAATACTGGATGCAGTGTTTTAATATTTTATATTTAATATTATTTTATTTTACTTTTGATGAACAAATATAATTTGTATATGGTGTGGCCTAGTGAGATTTTCTTATTATTTATTTTATTTTATTTATTTAAATTTTTTATTATGGAGTTGAGTTATTGTACAATCATAAATGCATATAAATTAATAATATGATATGCATTTGATCCTAATCCAGAATCATCCCCACATCGCACATACCCCAGTCTCTTGATTCTTCTGTATTTCACCCCTACAAGCAATGCAAATGCTTAGACTGTGAATTTTCTAGAATTAAATGATTGCATAAGTATTATTTGGATTCTAAGGGGGGTAAAGTGTATGCTACGTTGTTGATTGTTTCCCTAGATCTCTCCATATTCCCCCCTTCCTCTCTCACCCTACCCCTACCCCTGCTTATCTATGGTTCCCTAGGTTATGTGTTGCTACGTTTTTGCTGGGTCTAATACATAAGTTTAACAACTTTTCATCCAAATCTTCGTCTTGCTCTAGCTTCCACAAATGAGGAAAAACATTCGACCCTTGAGTCTCTGGGTTTGGCTAACTTCACTCAGCACAATTTCTTCCATTGCCATCCCTTTACCTTCAAAAGCCGATATTTTAATACAAACATACATTGTACACTAATCAACTTGTCTCCCTTTACTTACTCATTCCTTCTCTCTTCCCAAATTCTACTCATAGCTATTGTACTTTTAAGTCAACTTTTTAATCTTTCTAAAATGAGAAAGAACATGAAGTTCTTGTCTTTAGGTGCTTATTAACACTTGTCTGTCTACACGACTAATCTTCACCATACAACAGGTCTGCTTTTGTTCTCCATTAATGTATACATATTTCCCAGTGTTGTGCCTGGAATTTCTCATCTATAATCTTTTGCCCCTTTATTTCTATCAGCTCCCTATTTCCAGTTTGTCTTATTCCTTAATACATCATACCAATCACTTTCTTGCTAATATCCTTAATCTTGTTATCACTCATCTAGTTCTGGAAGGACTTGCATTAGTAAAACTGGGTTAGAAAATCTGCAGAAAAAATAAATAATGCAAGTGTCCAATCAATGCTATAGAATGCTTCAGTGGATTATTTGTCAAATTATTGTTATACTGCATGCATGTATGAATATGTTAACAACAAATCCCATCATTATGCACAGCCTTAATGCACTGGTGAAAAATTGGAAAAAAATATTCACAATCTTCCCAATGTATCTTTAACATTCCTCTCTCCACTGGTTCTTTCTCCACAGAAATGAACTATGATCAAGACTCTCCAATTAAAAAAACAAAAAACAAAATCTTGCTAAGTCTCCTTTTAATCACTGCACTATCTCTTTTGTCTTCTACTAAGCTAGTTTATCAAGAGTTCTCTTCCCTTAGTGTTACAACTACTCCTTCCACTCACCCTTCAACTCATGGCTATATGACTTTTGTACTCAACACTGTTGTAGGAAAACACAGTGGACATTTTCAGGTCTTTTCTTGGTCACAGCATTTCACATGTTGACTATGGTCCATTTTTATACAAAACCTCTTCCCTTACTTCCTGGGTGTCCTCCTCCTTCTCTGGACATCTCTCACTCTCTTTGGTGTGCTCTTCATTCAATGTTACATGTTTTGGTTCCTCCTCAGTTCTACCCCAAAACTTCCCTCACATTCCACACACTCTTTCTGGACTCTGCAATCCACTTCAGAGAATTGAATTAGAGAATCACTGTCTTGATAACATGCACATCTATTTTTCTACCCACAGTTTTACTCCTCAACTTCACACTTCCATAATCTATCTGTATTAATCATAACTTTCATTTTAGGTATTTCTGTTGCTGTGATATTTGGGTGCTTGGATGACACTGGGGGAAGTGCTACTCAGTGCTAGCAGTCCCTAGAGATATAAAACGACTTTCCCAAAAGCAGACTTTTATGTGCAAGCCAATCAAACCAGAGCCCATTATCCAATCACCTTCTTTATTGGGTTCTTCCACTTTTGGACACTAACCATCTGCCTTAATTACTCAAGAACTAAGTACCAGAAAACTAAGACATCCTTTTTACTCCAGAACATCCTAAAATTATTCAAACTAGTAAATTATAAATGTATACACTTCCTCACCTGTTTTTTCTTTTTGTGGAAACCACAATCACAGCTCTTGTCCACCTTCTGCTTCACTCCCCTTTCTTTCTAATGAAACCTGGTGCTTTACCATGTGGTCCCATGCAACATGCCATGCCTCTTTGTCTTGGAAACTATGAGCAATGAACTATTGATTAAATTACAATGTCTAGCCTATTCAACAAATTGTGCTGGACAAACTGGACAGCCACTTGCAGAAAACTGAAATTAGATCCTTATCTCTCACCATGCACAAAAATCAAATATAAATGGATCAAGGAATTAGGAATTAAACCAGCTACCATACAACTGCTAGAAGAAAAATTAGGAACAACACTCCAGCATATGGGGAGTTGGCAATGACTTCCTCAACAAGACTCCTAAAGTGAAAGAATTACATTCAAAAATCAATGAGTGGGATGCCATTAAACTAAAAAGTTTCTGTACAGCCAAGGAAATAGTCAAAACAGTCAAGAGACAACCTACAGAATGGGAGAGAATCATGGCCTGTGATCCCTCTGACAGGGGACTAATATCCAAAATTTACAAAGAATTCAAAAAACTCAATAACAAAACACAAACAATCCAATCAATAAATGGGCCAGAGAGCTAAACAGAAACTTCTCAACAGAGGACATTGAGCAAACCAATGAATACATGAGAAAGTATTCTAAGTCACTGGCAATCAGAGAAGTGCAAATCAAAACTACATTAAAATTTCACCTCACTCCAGTCAGACTGGCAAAGGTGAAGAATACAAAAAAATAACAAATGCTGAAGAGGTTGTAGGGAGATAGGAACACTAGCACCCTGTTGGTGAAAATGCAGACTGGTTCAGCCACTCTGGAAAGCAGTGTGGAGATTCCTCAAAAAATTAGGGTAGGATCCACCATACGATCTGGCTATCCCTCTTCTGGGTATTTTCCCAGAGGAGTTAGAAACAGCACATTACAGCGACACAGCAAAATCCATGTTTATAGCAGCTCAATTTACAATAACTAAATTATGGAACCAACCCATATGTCCCTCACTAGATGAATGGATTCAAAAGCTCTGGTATATATATACAATGGAGTTCTACTAAGCTATTAGAAACAATGATAGTGTGTCTATTGAAGGAAAATGGATGGCATTGGAAGAAATCATGCTGAGTGAAGTTAGTCAAACACAGAGAGTCAAGAGCCGAATGGTATCCCTCATTTGTGAAGGCTGGACTTAAACCCAGGCTCAGGACTAAAGTAGACAAACTCATGTTTTAGATTCATAGAACAAAAATGCAAAATGTTAATATTTATGTGATACAGTTGCAATATACTTCATAAGGTATTTGAACAAGGTATGTTGCATACCTGTACAAAAACATAAATGTTTAATCCATTATCAAATATTTTGAAGAATAACAAGGGATGATAGGAAGGGAGGAGAAGGGGAAATGTTGAAACTGAGGTAAAGCAAGGTACATTCCAGGCAGTTATAAATGTTACTATATATACTATAGCCGTATATATAAAAATGTTCTTCGTAGATATAAGAATTATGTCACTGTATTTGGGTTATTTAGGAATAATATAGGACCCAGAAGAAAGG
>PVKS010031798.1:0-23130 GCA_004027875.1 Aplodontia rufa
AACATATATATGACATATATATAACATATATATGTATATGTATATGTTACATATATATACATATATATGACATATATATAACATATATATATATGTATATGTTACATATATATATATGTATATATACACACACACACATAAAACATAATATAGAAGAATCAAGACCCTGGGTGTGGGTGGGTGATGCGGGGATAATTATAGTTCAGGATCAAATGCATATCATGTATTACTTTGTATGCATTTATGATTGTATAACAACTCAACTTTTTAATAAAAATATGTATAAAAAGTAAATAGTTACTTCTCTAATATTTTTCTAATCTGTCTTATGTCAACTGATATTCAAGGTCCAGTTCTAATCAGATATCTATAAGACTTATCCCAGTTTTATGTAATGTTTACCCATTCTATCATGTGTCATTGAAACTTTATTATAGTAGTAGTTAAACTACAATGGGATATATTACTTAATATACACTATTTTCTGCATCTCTTTTGCTGTCGTTAGTCACTGGAAGCCATGGGTCATAGATGACAAATTGGGAATATTATTTTTAATAGCAAATAGTCATGGACTTACATATTTGACTCTGCCTTGCCTGGTACAACTCCGAAAGAGTTGACCAAAGAGAGACCTCAGATAATTATTGCATGATCCTTTGTAATGAAAGTTAATTGCTTTCTATTTGGAAGGAAGATTATTACATTAGTTGTAGTAAAAGAAAAAATGGAAAAAGGAAGAAATATAGTTTGGAAAGAAAGTTGGGCAGGAAAAGAATGCTGCTATAACTTGAAGGTGTTAGGATCTTACTGACCTGAGTGCAGAGACAAAAATATGCATACAGAGCAGTGGTCAAAAGAATTAGCTTTTTTTGAGCTGGGAACAACTCATTTTAAGCAGCATAGTAATTGCTTATAATTTTATTTTGCCTTGACATCAATTGAAAAGAGGTTTACCTTTCTCACAACAAAGGGAGTCCCTAATCACCATTGAAGGGTTTTCCACTTCTCTAAAATTTTTTCCAGCTGCTCTATATGATTGATCCAGATGTCTGCATTCTACTCTCCTCTCCTTGTGACCATTTTACCATGGGTTACCTACATATGGCCAACTTGTTATGGTTAGCATGGGATGTGACCCAAAAAACTCATGCACTGAAAGCTTGGTTCCCAATGCATCAATGTTCAGAGGTAAGGATTTTGGGAAATGATTGGAGCATGAAGGCACTGACCTCTTTTTTAGATTAATTCACTGATGGATTAATAATTTCTTGGCATTATTGGGATTTGGGTCCTAGTTAGAGCAAGTAGGTTCATGTGGGCATCCCCTAGAATGGCATTTCTTGTTCTGGCTCCTTCTTCTTTCTTTCTGCTTCTCATCTACCATGAACTGAGTAACTAGTTCCTCTACAATCTTCTGCCACAATGTCTTGCCTAATTTCCGCTCCAAAGCCATGGAGTCAGCCAACCATGGAATAAAAACTCTGAAACTGTGAGTCAAAATAATATTTTCTCATGTAATTTGCTTTTCTAAGGTATTTTGTTATGCTGATGTAAATGTGACTGACTCATTGATTTACCCCACTGACACCTAGACCCTGAATGGACAATGGAGATATTCCACAGTGACTATCTTTCAGTCACAGCATTTCTCCAAGGCCATCATCTCTGTTTGCTCTAATTGAATTCCTCAAGGAAAATTTGCCTGGATAACTTCCTCTAAGCCCTCTGACTCACCGTAAGGGCTTTGGCCTACAAATCTCTCACTGTCTTTCTCCCCCAGTGATAGGTGAGGTGTAATTCTGAGACTCATTGTGGCCCTGGTATGTGTGTTGCCCTCTTCTGTGTTCTGTAGGTAACTTAGAATTGCCAAACCATTACTAAACAAGAAAGACAAAACAGGTGGCTTTGCCATACCAGATCTAAAACTATACTATAGAGCTGTAGTAACAAAGACAGCATGGTACTGGTATCAAGATAGGAAAGAAGACCAATGGAATAGAATAGAGGACACTGAAACAAACCCTCAAATCTTTAAATATATGATTTTTGACAAAGGGGGGGCAAACTATTACATGGAGGAGAGACAGCCTTTTCAACAAATGGTGCTTAACAAACTGGACAGCCACTTGCAGAAAGTTGAAATTAGACCCATATCTTTCTCCTTGCATGAGAATCAAATCAAAATATCATTTCAAAAGCTATGTTGAGTTCCCTGTTCCGTATTTCCCCTGACCAATGCTCTGTAAACTAAAACTTCTTTCCTCAAAATATCCTTGGAGAGTCTTTATTTCAGTGGGGGAAAAAAAAACTGGCTGCAGGTTAGGAAACAGGTACAAGAAGGTCTGGTATTCTAAACAAGTTTTCTGTGAGAGTGTCAGTTGGGCACAGATCAGATATACAAAGTGTAGCAGTGAAAGGTACACCGAACACCCATGATCAAATCCTCTGGAGCCCCATCAGGCCAGGGCTAGAGTTCACAGTCAACTTTCCTGAAAGTGACCTGAAGACCAACTTAAAAAGAGAAATAATACGGCAGTAAGTTTAGGCTACTGATTCCATGCAACTTAGAGCCAAGGACGACTAGCCATTTATGAGTGGGTGGCATTAAACAACAGTTTTCTATAGAATCCTTACTTGAAATTTGAAATAATAATTTGAATACTAATATATTAAACGTAGTGATAGTTAATATCTCATGTGGGCAGAAAACTTGTCCTACAGTGTCCCAGAATGTAAGAAGTCACAGAGATTATAAAAGGCTAAGTCAACAAAAATGTCATCTGTAATTAATGTTTAGAATTCTACTATAGCAGATCAAGTGTCTATTTTATTGTAAATTATAGAGAAATTCAGAAACATATACAATACTACAGAGATTGTGTGAAAACAATACTATCAGTTTCATGCTGTAAATTAGCATATCACATTTATTTCTTTTCAGTTTCTTATAATGTACACAGCAATTTTGAACTAATTATTTTGAGATGCAATTTATTATTATGCTTCTAAAAATGAGGAAACAGGCCTGATGTTATATAGTTTGCCTTTTAGCAAGATAAGCATCAGTAAAACTGTTTTCTCGTTCTCAACTAAATTTTCATTTCTATTCAGCTACTTTAAATACTTGTAGTGTGCAAAGAATATTTAGCGAAATTCCCAAATCTATCTTTTTTAGAAAATGTATTTATTTGAATTTACTTCTATATTTTGAAAAATTAGAATCAAGTTCTATGTAAGAATGTTACTTTGTATTATATGATAATGCAATATTGGGGTTTGTATCTCTTGAACTCAAAAAGACATTGAGAATTCCAGTTTAGAATAAGATAACAGAAAATACACTTGCTCTCTGCATATTATATCCAACAGAGCAAAACCTGTTCATAATTATCTTGGGAAATAAAATAATGATGCTTTCATCAAATAAAGGATAGTAATTTGCTGTATTCCCTGTTACTAATTCAAGATTTATAAATGCCCAAGCAGTTCTCTATAGTGTTTTTATTGATTTATTTAATAAACAGTAAACAAAATGAACACATTCTTAGAGTCACTATTAACCACTGATTTAATCTATAAAACTTTGAGTTCCATACTCATTAGAGGAGCATAATAAATAAATTTTAATGTTCTTCCAGAATGGTAGATATGTCCTGGAGATAACATTTTCAAAACTACACACCTAGCTTGGAACATGTTTGAATTTTCTTTGAGAAGAATAATTTTCTAACTCGCCAAACCCTCCCCTGATTCTCCAGAAAATATGTCCTTTGAAAATATACAAATCAGTAAAGTATTGCCATTTATGGCTTAATGTCAATGCATTTAAGATCTCTTTATTTATCTATGGTTTTATCCATCCTTAAAATTAAAAATGCAAATTAACAATAAAATTTATCAGAAAATTACATTATTTTATATTCTCTAACAAAATTATTCAGCTACTTTGAATAACAAATTTTAAATATTTATCACCTTCATTCTTTCAATAACTCTCATTATAGTTTTAGCCTGGCATTTCTTAATCTATCCTGACAGTTCAGTATATATGACATTTTCTCTGAGTAAAGGGTGATTGTTATAGCTGAGGGATAAATATTAGAACAGCTGGCATGAGATAGTTGAAATCTGGCCTGAAAGGTGAATGACTCATGAAAGCAACAAAATAACAGAAGCAATAAGCTATTCCTAAATTCCTTTGACCACCCATCAAACACAAAATTCGTTCTAGTGGATAAGTCTTAATTATGTAAAAAGCCTACTTACCTCAATTCATGCCAGCCTGTAGGTAAAATTGGTGTCACAAGAACAACTTTTATAAGCCATATTTACATAAAAAGTTCTGTAACCTAAAAATACCCTCAAAAACTAGGGAAGAAGACTTGGAAGAGAATATAAGAAATCATTCATTAGAGAGAAATACAAATATTCAATAATTATATTTAAACTAATTTTACCTCACTAACAATTCCATAAATAAAAATAAAAGGATATATTACTAATGAAAATGTATCAGAATTTCAATGAAAATTGGAAACTCAAATATATGCATAACTAGTGGCATTTAGAAAATGAACCCAAACTTTCTACCCTTTATGTCTTAGGAATTGAGATGATCATACGGTTTTTGTCCTTGATTCTGTTTAAGTGGTGAATTACGTTATTGTACTTTTTACATTTATTATAAGGAAGTAATTATACCTGTGCTCAAAAACTTTTTTATAATAATAAATTTGCTATTTTAACTCATGATAATGACAACTTGAGAAAATATCTTTAAGTTTCCAATAGCAGAGAATTATTATATTAATCATGGTATATGCAAATTATTAGATTAATCACTTATGTGAATATAGATATTTATTAGTATGTTGAATTGATTTTATCCTATTGCTGATTTTTAAAACATGAATAATTTTATTGTTATCATAGTCACTATGTCCTATGAAAATGATTTACCTGTGAGGTTTTGGGATGTGACCACAGTAAAAGTTTGAGACCAAGGGATATATAGTTTTTCATAAGAATATCAAGGTCATTTTTACAGACACTTTTTATTTTAGAATAGTTTTAGCTTACAGAAAAAGATACAATGATAGTATAGAGAGTTCATATGTACCCCATGCAACATTTTATTATTAAAAGCTTAGATAATTATTAACTCAAGTCTATAATTCTGTGGCTCATGTTAGTATTTTGCTTAACAATCTTTTTTTTATGTTCTAAGATCTGATCTTGGACACTCATGTTAGTTAATTTCTGCTACTTCAACAAAAGACTTGAATGAATCAGTTTACAAAAACAACAGTTTATCTTGATTAAGTTTGGGAAGTTCTGTTTCAGGAACAGATGAGTCAGACACTTGAGGAAATCCAGGAAACAGTTTTATTCAAAGCTGTGCAGCTTGATCAGGGGGACTTCAATGTCATAAATCCTGTAACACGAATTTGAAAATTCTTACAGTTTTATATGCAGTGACAGTGGGAGGTTACAAAACACTTAATTAATTTTTATCTCATTTTAACAAGCCAGACAGTGGTTTCACAAGTTTTTAACAATGAGAGCTGAAATAACACCATATACGCGGAGAGTTCTTCTTTGGGGTGAAGGCTTATCCCATAACTAAAACCCTTGTAAGATAAGCACAACACAGAGCTCCATCCCAGAGGAAGTTACAAACCACTGCCAGCCTCTGTGCAAATTTTCAAACACCTTGGCAAAAAAATTGCTGACAGAAGCCACTTTAGGTAGTTTAAAGTTACATAGTCACCATAATTTGGGATGGTCCTGAAACCTCTACCTTAGCCTCCAGTTCCACTCCGTTATCATTTAGCCCCATAACTTTGGATCTTTCGGCCTGTACAGCATAGCAGAAGCACATAGAAGAGGAAAACATTCACTTTGTGACCTAGAAGAAAAAGAGAGTGAGGAGGGGACTGAGGTATCAGTATCCCTTTTTCCCTCTCTCTCTCTCTCCCTCCTTAGTAAAAGAGAGAGTTAATTTTTCTTTCCAACTTTGTTTTTGTTGTTTATTTTTCCTTTACTTTTCTGTTTATGGGGTACTGGGGATCAAACCCAGGACCTCATGCATGACAGGCAAGTGCTGTACCACTGAACCACCTCTCCAGCCCCACCCCAATCTCTTTCAAGGGTACTATCAACCCAAAGACCTATGGATCTAAAAACAATGCTCACCTCTTAAGAGTCCCATCACCTCCATATAGTGACACTCTTTGAAAGACATTCAATTTCCAAACTATAACAACACATTACATCTATGTCATGCCTGCACAGATCCTATTGGCTGTAACAACTCTTGCAGTTTCACCTTTTATTTATTTATTTTTATCCTGACAGTTTTAGGGAATATGTGCCAGATACTTTGTAGAATAGATGTGAATTAGGATTTGTCTGATTTTTTTTTTCTCACGAATAGATTAACTTTTTTGAGTGAGGGGATCCACTCCCAAGACGATTTATGACTGTGGATGTCGACCTTCATCACCTGGCTGGAGTAATACTTCTAATTACTGTAAAACAGCTCACTTTTCTCTCTTCACATTGTATTTAGAAAGAGATCAGTACCTACCATTTATATGTAAAAATTAGAGGGTTATATCTCTTCCACCTCTATTTAGAAATGTCTTTACTAACAAACATAGGTCATTTTTTTCATTTTATTATTTTACTTCCTGGCACTTCAAAATAATCCATGATCATTATATATATATTTTCTGCATTAATCTTAGAGCTAGATATTTCTTCAATGAGCCTTAGTTACTTTTACCTGTCCACAAAATATCTGCGCTCTGGAAACTTAGCATGCTTGTTATACTGAGGTATTGATGTACATTGCTTCTAGGCTCTCCCAGAGGATAGAACAAAGACATAGATGTGTCTAATATAAGCATCTTTATATTATGGAAAATGTTCATTCTGATGTTTTAAATGCTAATCAGTTATTGTGAATCATTCTAGATATTTTCCCTTGCTTATCTGTAACCTGAAACTGCAACAGTGAGAAATCTGGCTTCCGCCATCCATCATTCATTTGCCTAACTGTTCCAATTCCAGTATACACGTATAGTGGCATCAGGATTATTTACCCATACCTTCACAGAACATGGCTGTACTGACTAAGCTGTAGTGGCTCTGTACAACTTCTTTAACCTTTTAGCTTACAAATTTTATTCATTTCCAAAATTACTTAAGTCAGTCCCTTTATCACCACCCCATCAGTGAGATTGTTTTAGATTGTTTTACTTACTTTTAATATTTCTCATATTTTCCATTAAAATCCAATCTTTGTGTTGTAAAGTTCTGTTGATTTTGAAAATGCACTGTCAGCAATGCACCATTATAAGATTATACTGAATAATTGCCTTATCCAACAAATCCCTTGAACTTTATTCAACCGTCTTGCCCTGGACTCCATCTGAAACCTCAGAAATCACTGATACGTCTGCCATGTTACAATTTTGCTTTATCTAGAATGGCATAAACTAATGACGTTTATGGAGGTAAAATTGATGAAAATGTTTTATATTATGGAAAATTTATATTATGGAAAATGCACTGCAGACTCCAGCATATTTTTGTTTTCAGGTTTGTACAAGTAAACCCTCTAACCATTTGCAAAAATCGCCTTTGAAGTTTTCCCTGTTTACTGTATTGCTCCAGCATCTTCTGCTCTAAATTTGCAGCTCTCCACTGTGACTCTTTTGAGTTGCTTGCCATTCCAGATTTTAAGGTAGAAGTTAGCTTTGCAAAATCTTTTTCCCTATTCCAGGGAATGTAAGTCTCTCTGTTTTTGTTTTGTTTTGTTTTGTTTCATTTTGATTTTCTTACAGTGAAAATGTCCGAGGTCTTTACATGTCAGTACTATCAGAAGAGATTTCTGGGAACTTTTCACGAATTTAAGTAAATTTTTTGAAAGGTGGCATAATGGATGTATTTAAAATTTTATGAAGGTATCTGGGTGATTGATATGCTTTTGTTTCCCTTGCACATAGCAAGTAAACCCAATGTCGTGGATGAGACTGTGGTGGGGGGAGTTATAGTCCAAGAAAAGTGTAGGAAGCAGGATCAAGTATGGCAAAAGTCAATGTTTCCTAGCTAAGGAGAAGACAGAAAAGCAAAGGAGCTAGGGTATCAGGAACATTAGGAAAAAATGACAGTGTAATAAAACCAAGGGAAATGTTTCTTGGACTATGTTCCTGTGAGGAAAACTCAGGTGAGGACAAAAGAACATATCTCACCTGTGTCACAGTGTTAATGATATCAGAATTTGTAGTAATGTAGGTGTTGGCTAATTTCAAATAGCAAAAGGATCAGTGGGAAAAGCGAACAATGAAATTATTGAAATATATAATCTTTTAAAGATGGATTGCTCTTTATATATTTAAGTTTGCCGAAAACAATGTATTTGGAAAATTAAGGTCTGATGATTTGGAAGAGGAATATTATTCACAAAATTTAGGTAAACTAGTAAACTAGTAAACTCGGTAAACTAGTAAACATATTGGTGAAATTAGGACTTTGAAAATACAGATGATGAGGGAGAGATACACATCTTTAAATAACACCCAAAGTTTTAACAGGCTACTTCTAGGCAGAGAGTTATCTGGACTTTCATTATCTGTTCTTTACCCCAAATTGTTTGGCACTAATTCGCAATTTTAGTTTGGAATTAGAGGGAAAAAACACAAAAATGACAACAATAATAAAATACGTGCAACTAAGACTTATCTGCAGCTTTTCTCTGACTTGCAATTATGTGAATAAGAGTTCCAGTTACTACCTTCATGTAGTTTATACCCTATAAGAGGAAATAAATGGTGAAGAAAATGCCCATTTAGACATGATGTTAGTTAGTGTTTGCACACAATGCTATGAAAACAATATGTTTATTCAATTGAAATGACTTTTGGCATAAAAGTTTAAACTCCAAAACAGTAGCATTGTTTGCAATAGAGTTATGATCTTGGTAAAATTCATTATTTTATGGGTGGCTGTGGAATGAGTCTTTCTCCTTATTTTGTTTACTGATTTGCTCTTCAGCCATCTCAAGACTGAAACTGATGTATCACAAGGTCAAGAAGAATTTAAACACAATGAAGAAGTGACCATAATTATTCAGTATGAACTGAACTGATGGCTGTAGAAAAGCAGGTCTGATTCAAAGCCCTATATTCACATAGTCATTCACTCATGAGTTCTGACTCTTCTTTTTCTCCTTGTATTTAAATTGTATTATTTACAACTTACTCAAAGACAAAGTTATGAGGTAACGAGATGAGCTCTTGTTTGTAATGACAGGGAAAAGCATAGACAAATGCATTTTTGTCAAATACAATGCTTTATAGTAAATGTCATTTTAATTAAAAAATGTTGTTTTTGATATTTAATATATGTGATTTGTATATTCACTTGGGTGGTGAACTATATGTGCTAAATAAATAATAGCATTCAGAAGAACACTTTATTTTCAAGCATGTTTTCCTGTGTGTTCCAGACACACTTACTAGGTGGTTGTAATCATTAGATTGTAGACAAATATTTTCCCCATGTGAACATATTCCACTAGGTATATTGAGTACATCTAAGGTGGCTTTGTTGGTCTATTTCTTTGTTAATATTTGAAAATAAGATGATTTGACCAAAGTTCTTTCAACTTCACCTCTTCTTTTTAGAATATGCTTTGAGAGAATGAAATCTCCACCCCAGCATTGTTTATCACTACTTCCTTTCATGCGATATTAACACCAAGTGAAATGCAATCTCAGGCCCTGTGGGAATTGTCACAGATAGTGTGATAATGAGATATAATCGATGCAATTTTACTGCATAATCAAAGAAGGCTTGAATCTCAGGATTTCAGCCATGGCAGTCACATTTTGAAAATAAGGTAAACAGAATGAAATTGCAGCAGGAAGCTCAAACAACTTTATTAATCAGTACCATCTCTGTTTAATTCACTGTTAAGAGTCTCTGTTAAATAACATTACCTCTCTGGTGCTCATCATGATCTTGTATGATTAAAAAGCATTTGGATAATATCTGTAATAACGTTAAGCTCACTGAGCTATGTATACCACTGAGTTCTGGGGACCAAATGAGATGAAAGTTTCCAACTGTCAAATTAAGTAGAGTAAGTTAAAGGAAATTAAAATGGTGCTTCCCCAGAGATACAATAGATGCATCCTATTGTCATGTTCTTTTGCTTATTTCATCTCTGAAGACAAATGTTGACAGCTGTTTGTGAATAAGCATTGAAAGCTGTCTTTGGAGTAGAGATGTAGAAAACAAACCTAAATAAAATGTGTTCTTTTTCAGCTTAAGTATTTCATCAAATCTTAATTTGCAAGCTACCTGCTGTAGAGTTGACTTACTAGTTTTCTTTTTGTACTTTTCTTAGATTAATACATATATATATATATACACATATACATATAGATATAGATATATATGTACATATATTTGCCATACAGGCACTCACACTATTGAAAATGAAGCATGTAGTAAATGTTTAATTATATTTTAACATGTTTTTTCATAAAAGTAAACATTAATTTTATTGGACTGTTTTCACAAAGTACCAAACTCCTTTTAATCCTCAAAATGCACAAAATTCATCTTTCAAGTACTTTCCTGGAAGGGGCCAGAAATTAAAGCATGGAATTTCATTCTTATTTGAAAATGTGGGAATTAGATTCCATCTTTTAGTATAATAATAATAATAATAATAATAATAATAATAAACACCTAAAATAAAAGTAAGACTTAAATGCTAGGCAAATCACTCTCACTTTAATAATGGCATACTGTCCTAGAATCTGGATGTGTAGAAGGTCCTAATTCTGAGGCAAAATATCTCAAAGTTCACGTGAAGATTCAGCTCAGAGATGGGCATTTGCTTAAACTGGTGACATAAGGACATCATACTGCAGACACATGTCACACAAGAGTACACACTTGCAGTCTGACAAGTGTCTAACCCTTTACATAATTAATTTTGAAGGCACTTCAAGGCAGATTCAAATCTCAACACGACCACATTCTGTGTTTCTGAATGTGGACATGATGCCCAAACTTTCAGAACTTTACTTTGTTTTTCAGTTATAACAACAGAGTTGAGAAATAATCCTTCCCTAGGGGGTTACTGTGAAGAGTAAATAAACTAAAGATCATAACACTTGGAGAAATTCCCTGAGTAGCTTCTTAACAGATAGTGTTTTCTTTTTCATTTCATTTTTTTTCTTTCATTCCTTTAACAGTTTCCAATGAATCAAGTGGAAATTAAATTATCAACCTCCCATAACTCTGTAAGTTTCAAAGTCTGTATGAGGTACTATTTTATGGTACAAATTTCTATGTTGCAGAGAACTGTGAAATACCTCTATTATTGAATAGCCAGTGTAGGTGGAGAAATGATCTAAATCTTCTCATATATGTTCCAGGTCTGGGGCATAATTGTTTAGGACAGATGAGCATTGTGTGTTTGGTAAACATTCACATTTCATTTTTATTAATTCCACTCATACTATTGCCATTCAAACCCACAGTCCATCCGTCCCCAACTGTCAAGAAAAGACTAAAGCAATAGTTGTTGCAATTACCTCTGGCCTCATTATTGCTGATTTCATGTTTCATTGTGTTAATGAATATTTGCTTACTTAGAATTGCTCAAAATATCATCCTTACCGGTATTCTCAAGTGCCACTGCATTGAGTCATTTCCTGTGCCAGCATTTTTTGTAGGAAATGGAATTAAACTGACAAAAATTGTCTGGCATGAATTTTTTTTTCTTCAAAATAGAAGAGTTTGGGGCTGGAGCAGTGGCTCAGCAGTTACAGAGCTTGCCTGGCACGCATGAGGATGTGGTTTTGAACCCAGGACCACATACACATGGAAGTGTTGAAGCAACAAAAGCCACAGAAAACTAAATAAAATTGAAGATCTCTTTTTCTCTCACTGTCACTCTCTCTCTCAAAAAAACAAACAAAAACAAAAACAAACATGAGAGTTCATTTGAAATAGATGGTTATGATGGAGAGGGAAGAGTTTACACCATAGGGTTGACTTAACATATGTGCTTAACTCATATTTACATACGTACCATATGGACTTTATATATGTTCATATCATATACATTACATGTTAAGCATGACCCACATCCATCTGCTAGTTCTCTGTCACCCTTCCACCTGTGTATAACATAATGAGCACACAAGGGCAAGACCTTGTCCAGAGTCATAGAGGAAACAGTCAGCAATCTGAGAGCAGGTTCCATTCCAGCTCTATTTGGCTTCCAAACTTGGTCTCAACATATTACAAATCAATTTTTATAAGGAAACAGTGTATAGCTTTGATGCTTGATATGTAAAACCTCTGTTCTTTTTTTTAAATTTTTTTTTATTTTTGAGCAACCTTACAAGATTTTAACAAAACAATATAAAATGTGTATAAGATGTGTATATATTCTGGACATTGCAACTATGCCCAGTAGTGCCCCCCCAATTACCCTCCCTTATCCCTCCTTTCCCCTTCTTATTGGTGGAAGAAGAATAAGAACTTGCAATTTAAAATATTCATGTGTGGGAATTCTCTCTCAAGTTTTAAAAGACAAGAAAAAAGGGGCTGGAGCAGTGGCTCAGCGGTTACAGAACTTGTCTGGCGTGTGTGAAGATGTGGGCTCAAACCCCAGCACCATGTACATAACAAAGTGTCGGAGCAAGGAAAGGCACATGAAAAACTACATAAGATTGATTCTTTTTTTTTCTCTCTCTCTCTCTCTCACTGCCTCTCTCTCTTTAAAAACAAAAACAAAAGAGATAAGAAAGAAGGAAAGCATCCTGCAAGAAGCTTGTCATTTCCATGATCTTCTTATACTTTCATGATTCAAAAAGATTTTTGCTATGAAATGCTTTGACACTGATGAGGTACATAGTCCAGCTAAATATTTTTATTGAATATTTTCTTCAAACGAAATTTTAGGTTTATACATTTATCTGTCTGATTCTGTTCAACCATTGATGAATTATGCAGCATTTTTTTTAAACTTTTTCATTTAAAAAGAGAAAAGAACATTCAGAAAGTACACAGCTGGACAGAGGCAACAGAGGAGTTTCCAATTTTTCTCTAGTAGATGATGATTCCTGGTAATGTATGCTGTCAGTTGAAGGGCTTATGACAATAACAATAATTAGATCTTTCATAAAGTGTCTTTCTAAAATTTTAACTACTTGTCAAAGCATTTTTTATCCAATAACAATAATAACCGAAAAAAAAAAAAACCATTCAGACAGTGGAAGACAAAAAAATTGCAGTTTCACAGGTAATAGTTTACAAAACAAAAAACATTAACTAGGTAAGTTCTATAGTTTTTGTTAGTTGGTTTCAGACCTAGATTTAGCTTTTGTGTGCATTGCAAGGTATACAAACATGCACAATCATAAGAATTTATATTTGAGTTTCATAAAGACACTACATTTTGGTTGAGATGTGAGGTGAGGTGTCTCCCAAAATCTCATGTGAGAGACAGTGCAAGAATGCTTAGAGTTGAAATAACTGGGCTACGAGAGTCTTAACCTAATCAGTGCATTAATCTGTTTTGATGTATTAACTGGGTAGTAATTTTATCGTGTTGCTGGAGGAGGTGGGTGGCTGGGGACATGCCTTTGTGGTGTATATTTTGCTCCTGATGAGACAACCTTAGTCTCTTTCTGCTTCCATGTTTGGTTTCATTGTTCTGGGCCCAAAAAAGGCAGAAAATAATGAGGTAAGACTGTGGTGGATGAAAATTGTTCACTTTTATATGAATTAATGAAATATGTTAAGAATTTGTGATATATTTCCTATTTCCTACAGATATTCAAGTACTGGATACAGTTAACCTATGATTTTGACCCCATTACCTGAACCAAGTTTTACTTTTTCATATCTTTATCTCTTTAAATATTTTTATTGAGAGATTTATTATTGAACAACCATGCAAATTTTTAACAAAATAATATAAAATGTGTGTAGATTCTGGATATTACAATAAATGTACCACAGTTTTTGGATCCATTCATCCAGTGAGAGACATCTGGGTTGTTTCCATATTTTTAACACATTTTCAATCTATAAAATGATTTTTAAAATATGTCATTTATTTTGTACATATGATGTATAAATGTCTGACATTTTTTCACTGTGGAATTATTTATATAAATGTTTTCCACAATGTGGAAGAATTGCATAACCCTCATTCCAAGAGATTTTCAGGTATCGGTCTAGGAAGTGGGTATTGGAAAAATTCAAGGAGAAAGAATGGAAAGAGTAAAATGTGAAAAATCTGGAATTGCTAGGCTTGTTTCCACCTTAGTTTTCTTGGCATGAAATCTAAGTCTAACTAGTCTCTTAGATATTTTCTTCTTATCCCATGCACATCTCACATGTCACAGAAATTAAATTCCAAATTATAGTGGTACAATTTCATTAGCCATTTCAAAACCATCAAAACCAGATTTTCTCAGCCTTAATATAACTGAGAACATTTTTCCTTAAAGACATTGATACTTCTATCCTTTGATACCCTAGACAATTACCCAAATATCCACTATTATGGCATGGAGAGTCAGTTGTAATGACTTTGGTGAGTTGCTTCAGATTCAGGTAGAAAATAATTCCATCCCATCTGGCACTATTTTACTTCTCTGCAGAAAAAAATATAATTAACCTCATTCCTAGTATTTTACTTGTAACGATAAAAGCATTCTAAATATTAGGACTCTATAACATGTGCTTAGTTACTTAATTAGAGGACTGCGAAAAAAAAAATAACATGAGAAGATAAAGAGGTTGAATGAAATATCCTGAAATTAGTGAAAGGCAATTTTGTCTGATCATTTTATTCCAGATCTTGCTTACAGGAGAGCAAACTGAGCATTTGGTTCTAGCTGAAGTAGTGTACAGAAACCACTTCTGGAATTTTAAAGTATGAATTAACAATTGTGCTTATCTGACATGATCCCAGCTGATATGTCTGTTCTCCAACATTTTATGGAGAAAGCTTCACAAGTAAGATTGGAGAAGGGAGTAATAACACAGAAATACAAAACAGTGTTGACAGTGTAGAGAAATTACTTATATTAAAATTTTGATATCATTTGTAAAGGTGATTTTTAAGTATCACTCCGTTTGGGGAAGACAGATATACATGCCATTCTGTACATGATCAAGTAACAGGTAATCATTGTTGCCTGGGGCTGCAGGTGATGTAGGCTCCTAAGCTCTACAAAGAATGACTCAATCAAGTCTGCATTTTGTAAGATAGTTTGCGAGAATATGCACAATTGTGTGCTTGAGTGCACTTTATGTCTCTTTTCCAATTTATCCAATTATTTTGGATTAAGCTGCAACACATATTACAAGATGGCTACATGATTATCACCTCTGCTCTTACAGCCTGATATTCATGACATTTGTTTTACTTTCCAATGGGAATCTAGCCTCACCGTTCAAACAAAACAAATTTGATTTTTCTCTATAGAAGAGAAGTAAATGCCACTGCATACAGTCACTGCACTGAATATTCATAGGATAGATGATTTCAGGGTAGATTCAAAGGGGGAATGATATCAGTTCATTTAAATTAACTTTTTTATTGACAGTGTATTTACTCAGTTTTCTTGCATTTGTCATTATCATTCAGTTAATTTGTTTCTTCTCCTATGGATCTTCTTTTAGTAAACCCTTTGACACATGTTTGAATGACATGGTTTCATACATCTTTTATTTATTTTTTACAGAGTTACTCTCATTCTAGAATGATTTTTCATCTGCATATCTATTCTTCAGTTGTTGAATCAGAAATCAATTTCTTGTGATGTTGGGGGAATATCTTTTCTCTGTTTTAAAATAGTTTACTCTTTTTATTTTTTGAAAAATTGCAATCATATATTCAGCTTCAAACCAGTTTTAATCAACCTTGAAAAATTATCAGTTATTATCAAATATTATTTTTAATATTTAGTAATAGGCTGTATTAATGTCATTCTATAATTTATTTTAGACAACAATTAAAAAAGTCATTTTATATATCTTTGAACTTTTCTGTAATTGCATTTCTTTGTCTTTAGAATTGCCCTTGGAGCTTGCTTCTTCATGTTTGCCTTGAAATTTATGAACTCTATTTAAAACTGAGTGATTTTTTAAATTTAAATAGTCTTTAACAATCTGCCTATTGAGGACTGTAACTGTGACTCAGTGGTTGTGGCACATGTATGGCATGTGCAAGGACACTGGTTTGAACCCCAGCACCATGTATACAGTGAAGAGTCAGAAAATGGAAGCCACATGAAAAACTAAATAAAATTCATTCTCTCTCTCTTTTTCTCTCTCACTCTTGCAGTGTCCCTCTTTCTTTTAAAAAATGCCTATTGTTTTGTAGTGTTCTCCTTGATTATATTCATTGTAAAATATTAGTTAATTATTTCAGGTGGTTGTATTTTCTCCTTCTAGAAGGAATTCCATGTTAGTTCTGATTATAGTGTTATAAGTGGAAATGGAAATCCAAGAAATGTTTTTATTCCCACATACATGGACATCTTAAATGTTTTATAAACTAAAAACTGTGAATAATGAGTATCAATGGTATTTACTATCACATGCTTTGAGTCATGTTTACAGTGGGACTAGTGAAGGAAAGTCAGTGAGGACAGAGGATGTGCTCTGTTGCTTTTATTTTTGACTTTATTCATGCACTTTGTAATGGACTGTTTCACTAAAGACTGTGGGAATGTTCTCTTACCCTGCTCCCCTTATCCCCATACCTGTAAGAGAACAAATCCATTAATACAGGCAAGCACACAGCTCAAAAAGACCCATAAATGAAAGCTGCCCCAAATTTAATCTAAGGAAAATAAATGAGGCAGGTAGGTAGGACATTGCAGATTCATTGAATGAAACAAATCTCCATTGGTATCCCCACAGAAACTTAGCATCTACATTGAGCTTTAAACATTTGAAAATATAAATTCTAAAAGAAAACAAATATAGATATGGGGTCTGATATGAAGAAGCAACTGTACTAATAGAATGGGACAGCAAAATTAAGGACCTACACCAAGTGTTCAGAAAATATGGACAATAAGAAAAGAAAAATTTAGATTGATCCAGAAGATAGAGCATATTTACTCAGTTAAAGATTTAATACTAATCACAGACAACTGTGATGTTGAACTATTAAAAAAAAAACTCATGATTCCTAAACATCATAGTTACTGTGAAGAAGACAGATATGTCTCTCACATAATCCAGGGGCAGACATCATCATTTAATTAACATTACACACTACAAGTTAGTTAATTTTTTTCTGGTATAAATTGCAAAATGAGAAAAGAGGAAAAACAATTCCTAGATTGTAAGGAAACAGAGAAACTCTTGCTTATATAATTGGCAAGAATGCTCCATGAATAATATTAATTAACTCATAACTGAATCTTTGTTTCCTTTGTCCTCCTTTTAGGGTTAGCCTCGTATTAATATACTAACCCAACCAGATTTGTGCAGCTATGTTGCATGCATGGATTTCTTCCAGATGTCCCTGTGAGAGGGAGTCCCTGTGGAGAAGTGGTTGATTTTTCAGTACTGTTACTACAGAACATCCATACTCCAGACAATGCATTATCCAGATTTAAAAGTTTAGGTGGACAGCAAAGAATTAAAAGTGGAATATGATAAAAGTAGTTAGACTAAAGGAAGTTTTTCCTTAAAGTACTTGTGCAGTTTAAAAAGTTTTTAGCCAAGTTCCTTGCATAAAGTGTATATACTTAAGTTAATGTAAATTGGCAAACTGTTTAACAAAAAGTGACATAAAACTCAGTGTGATTTTCACTTAAAGATTTCCTTGAACCGTGAGATGAATATCACCTCTGTCACAAGAAGCAGATGGGTTTTCATATTGGCAGGATATCGAGGACTTTGCAAATTTAGAGAAAAAAGAGTGTAGTTAAAATTGCTAATTTCAGTTAATGAAAAGCTACTTTAGCTTTCCTAAGCAGCAACCTTAACTTTGTGTTCTGTTACTAACTAATGATAGAAAAAGGCTTTTATATTTTGTTATAGAGAAACTACAGAAAACATGGTCCTTAATTATTCAACAGCCCTAAAGGCAGCTTCCAAAGTCAAGATAAAAATAAAACTATCAGCTGAAAGACTCCAGTAGGATGGAGGAACAAATCACACCTTTATTTCATTTGTGTGTTGCAAAATGTGCCTGGGAAATGATCTCAAGGAAGACTATTATAATCAGAACCTTGCTCCAGGGTGACTTTCCCTGAAGTGACAAATTAGACTTTAATGTTTCATGTGCCAGTGTTAAGGCCTGAAACTGGACTTGCCTCTGATGGCTCAATATTCTCACCTAGCCTGTCTCAAGGCGAATTCTTGTCACAAGTTCCAAGTAGAAATCAATGTAAACTCTATGTGCAGATTCTTCCTCCAGAATGCATGTATTTCTATTACAGCTTGCCATTGTCTCCATCATGAGAAAGGTAGTTTGTGAAATCATTCAAGGCACAAGATGAAGACTCTTACAAGACTTCTGTAGAGGACTGTGGAGGCAATGAGTAGTCGAGGATTTGGGTTCTCAGGAGGCACAATGCACAGATATGAACAGGAACTGAAAGTTGAGAAATCAAGTTCCAGTTCTGCACCTTTTGTTGGATCGTTACGTGGTTTGGTCAAATAGAAATTAATAGAAATAAAATGTGAGCCACAATGGCAAGTCATGCGTGCTATTTCACATTTTCTTAACAATATATCATGTTTTAAATTAGGATAAGGTGTAATGACATACAACCTAAGACATTTGTAGAGATATATTGGGAAGGGGGGGGATAAGGGTGGGTAATTGGGGCATGGCTCTTGGGAGTAAATCTAATTTTCAGAATTTATATATATATATATATATATATATAATTTCATTAGAAGCTTGGTTCAACAAATAAATTTCTGAATAAAAAATTAAACATCAAAAATATATTCAATAAGTAAGTACCATAGATTAAATTAATTTCAAGGTCCTATATATTTAATTCAAGACATTGGATATATTATCATTTTTAAATAGCTTTGATATGAAAATTATTAGTAAGAGATGATTTTGCCAATCTTTCAAATTTAGTACAACTTGTATATTTATAGTGCATATTGATTTATAATTACCACATTTCTAATGACCACTATTCAACAAGTATCTACTGCCTACTGCATTAGACAACCCAGCTTTGGGCAAATCTCTTTTCGTTTGGGTTTTCCAAGTTTTAGATATTTAACACACAAAGAATTAATGTAGAGATTATCCAAGGATATATGATTAAACACTTCAAACAAGAGTGGAGGATAACACTGGCAAATAAATTTATTAGTATTTAAATAAAGAGTTTATTCACAGAATAAACCTGTACCTTTAAGGTTAGGAAGGGGATATGACAGATTCTGAATGGCATTTGATATTGAAATGTCTGAAGAAGACAATTAAAAATGAAACTTGTCCCAATTCTGTAGAAAAAGGACAGTCTAGTGCATAAATTATCTTAGGAAATGAATGGAAGGCATGAGGGATATTTAACCTGTAATAAAATAATCATTTGAAGAAATAATGCCTGCCTTCAAATAATGATTAAAACACTGTTGCAGAGAAAAGTTAAGCTTTCTCCAGATAAACTGAAGAAACATATTTGAAACCAAAATATGGTTCTTCTATTTGAACATTAATTAATGCAAGTGTGTATTGAGCACCTACTGTATAAACTCAGTAAACTTCATACATGAAAACATGAATGATAAAAATAAAACTTGTTATAGTGTTTAAAATTAGGTATCTAAATTGGGTAATTGTTGTGGAAGTTGCTGTAGAATGGACTGGATACATTGGTAAGCATAGGATTGTAATTTAAGGAATCATATAAGAATATGCATGTGTACCATGGACTGGCGATGGTGACCTCAGCTATTTCAAACCAATTCTACCAAGAAACAAAGTGTAGAACACGATTATTTTTTAAAAAAAACAAAACTCATGATTGGCTCCCTCTGAGGACTTCTAAGACAGTGATGATTTGCAGGTCTGAATTCAAATGAAGAGAAGACAGTTTAGAACAGTGAAGAAGACATTTTTGACTGCTTCCTCCCTTAGTGGTACAGTCAAAACCTCAGTTAAGAGGCAAAGAAGAAAAGCAACACTTCAGACATATGTAATTAATCAGGAATATATAAAGAATCTTAGTGAACAGACCTAACAACAAATTAACAACAGAATGCAATAAAATCATTCTTTATCTCTGGTAACAGTCTTTTTCAGATTTTTGTATAACAATACCTTTATTTATGGCTACTGTTGCATATTCTACTTTCATGTGTTTATTTTTATGCTTTTGAATCATTATGATTTCAATCATATTTATGGGAAAAAGTATGATAATTCAATATATGTATTCAATGTGTAGTTGACAAATTAGTTAACATTTTTATCTCCTTAAACATTTTTAAAAGTTTGATAAACACATAATATTTGTGCTTGTCTTTGTGGTACACACATGTTGATACAGGTACAAAATATGCATAGAGCAAATCAGGGTAATTAGATTCTCTATCTGTTTATCACTTTTCTTTGCAGCCTTTGGTTTTCTTTTCTAGTTATTCATATTGTAAAACACAGATTATTGTGTCAATCTATCTGTATTCTAAAACAGAGATTTTACTTTGAAGAGTGTCTTGGTACCCATTATCTTACCTTCCTTTACCTGTCCCCTTCAAGGACTCTAGAAATCACAGTTCCACATTTAGATTAATTTTATTTTAGTATCCACATTTAAGAAAGGACATGTGATATTTGTGTTTCTGTGCCTGGATTATTTTACTTAATATAATGTCCACCAATTCCATTCATTTTTCAGCACACAATAGGATTTAATTTTTTGAGGAGTAAAGAAAAATATTCCATTGTGTAATGCACATATTTTTATCCATTTATCCTTGATGCATATAGATTCATTCCATACTTCAGCTGTTGTAAATACTGCAACATAATGGTCTTCTGGCTAAGACCAAGTGTAGGATCTCTTCTTAGTTTGACATATTTCCTTTTGGTCTCCTTCTTTATATTTAAAGTGCATAGAGTGTAAGCATCATCTTATTAGGGCTTATTTCCCCAGAGTGACAATGTCAACCTGTTAATTACATTGCTCAAACTACATTTATCATAACTACCATTATGATTCATTCTAAGCTTATCTTTTTGTGATTTATTTTTCATTTATCCCACTGTCCTATGCTACCATTTTCTTCCTATCTTGAATTGTTTTCTATTAATTGAGAATAATTTTGCATTCCAATATCCTTATTCTTATTGGTTTTATACTTGTACATATTTTAGAGACTTGCTCAAGTATTCACAATATTTATTTTCAAAGCTTGACATTCTTTCTTGAAGGAATATCACACAAGTAGCTTATAATATAAAAATAATAACTTACAACTAGGTGTTTCTATTTACATTCTTAGCGCTATATGCCTATGTTATTATAGATATTTTCTTAAAGATTATAATAAATGTGCCTCAAATACATTATTTTTACTTTAAAGAGCTCATTTCCTTTTCTCTTTTAAACATTAAAAACAAAAATAGATACATAATTACATTTATGCTTAAAATTATATAAAACTTTCGCTGAAACTTGGCAATTCTTATGAGACTTTCTAATGTTAATCTTTTGAAAACAAATTCATATTTGTGTACCTGACATTCAATTTTTACCTTTACTTTGTGAAAGATAATAGTTGACTGTAGAATTTTATAATCAAATTTTCTTCAATATTTAAAGATGTTATACTCTTCTGTTAAGTATGACTTCATTTGAGATGTTCATGGGCTTTTCTTAGTGCTTTTGTTGGAATATTGTGTTTTGTTTTCTGATTAAATTTAAGATATTCTATTAAACTTTGCATTTAAAAGTTTCACCCTGCACAAAAATTAAATCAGAATGTGTCAAAGACCTGGATATTAAGCCAACAACTTTAAACTTACTAGAAAAAGAAGTAGGGTCAACGCTACAGGACATAGGAGTCAGTGGCACCTTCCTTAACAAAATTCCCATGGCTCAAGCAGTAAAGTCAAGAATAAATGAATGGAATGCAATTAAACTAAAAAGTTTTTGCACAGCTAAAGATTTAGTCAAGAGTGTCATGAGAGAACCTACAGAATGGGAGAAAACCTTTGCCTGTTACACCTCGTACAGAGGGCTAATATCCAGAATATACAAAGAACTAAAAAAGCTAAACATCAAAATCAAAATAATCCGATCAGTAAATGGGCTAAGGATCTAAAAAGAAACTTCTCACCAGAGGAAGTCCAGAAAGCCCATAAATATATGAGAAAATGCTCTACATCATTAGCTATAGGGGAAATGCAAATCAAAACTTCAATGAGATTCCACCTTACTCCTGTTAGAGTGGCAAAAATGAAGAATACGAACAACCACAGATGCTGGAGGGGATGTGGGAAAAGAGGAACACTGTCACACTGCTGGTGGGACTGCAAACTGGTTCAGTCACTCTGGGAAACAGTGTGGAGATTCCTCAAAAAATTAGGGCTGGAACCACCTTATGACCCAGCTATCCCACTCCTGGGTATTTTCCCAAGAAAGTTAGATTCAGCATATTATAGTGATGTAGCTTCATCAATGTTTATAGCAGCTCAATTTACAATTGCTAGACTATGGAACCAACTCAAATGCCCTTCACTTGACAAATGGATAGAAAAACATTGTTCCATATATACAATGGAATACTACTCAGCCATTAGAGAAGACAATATTATGGCTTTTGAAATCAAATGGATGGAGATGGAAAGAATTATGCTAAGTGAAGTATCCCAATCTCAGAGACTCAAGGGCCAAATGGTTTCTCTCATCTGTGGAAGCTAGAATACATTGAGAAGTGGTATGTTAGATGGCTAAGCTAATAATAACCTCAAATTGTATGATTCTTATCGCAACAGGGGGATGACTCCTTAGGATACTTGGAGGTATAGGGTGGGGGACAGGGTCCGGGAGGGCTTAGGATGAATTCCTCGGAGAA